>UELU01146809.1:12910-23071 GCA_900490025.1 Megastigmus dorsalis | reverse complement strand
TTGTTAACCGAGAGAGAGGTTGTCGGTATTTGCGGTCGCGTATGGTTCTATAAATTGATGTGCTACTGTGGCTGGATGAGTGATGTGGTTGGGTGTGGTGTAGCTGGTGTATTGTGTCTCGTTCGAATCTCCTGTTATCTAGGTCTTTCTCTCGTAAGTTACTTAATGCATGAAGTTAATGTAGCGCGCCCTGTGCTCTGTTTTTTATATCCTGTACTCTGCTCGTTCTTGCTCCTGGAAATTTGTCTGATCGTAGAATAATAGTGGGAGATTGCGCGATAATCGTCGTCAATGTGCTCGGGTGTATGTGTGTTTTTCTTATGAGCGCTTGGAGTGCACGAGTTGCCGTTTGTGCCGTCTGTCGTGAAGCGCCAGCCCCTTTCTCATGTCATTGTACCAGCAATTGAGCGTGTGCCCCATATTTATTTATTGGAATTATTTTTTTTTATTATTTACTTTAAAAGTTTGCGGTTGCGTTTTTGTTTTTTTTCCGGATAGGAACGAGTATTTTTTTTTTGCTTTGTCCATTTCAGGAAGATTTTAAGGAAGCAACGGTAATCACCAGTATAAATACTTTTCATTAAATTATTTATTTGCTGCCTTTTTGTCCGTTTTTCCACGCTTAATATTGCCTTGGTCTTCGCCATCGCCGAAGCGTGGCAACTGGTACAGTGGTGGTGACGATCCCCCCAAGTTTACCCCAGCTTCCGTGCCTGGCCCCTTTTACGCCAGTTGCGACCTTTGCGCTTCGCTGTCCCTTTGACTATTCCGGAACCAGCTCGGGATGCAGAAAGCCGGAATTACACGTGAATTTAGTTTCGTTTTCTTTCTCGCGTTTTCTTTTCGTTTTTTTCCCTGAAATTTGAATTCGCTGAAAGTCACGACAATGGACGCACAGAGCAAGAAGATCCTGAGCGCTATCCTCAAGTAGGATAAACAGGCGCAGCTGCTGAGCACTGCGATCATGTAATTGCATCTGAAGGCGGTCATGAACAATCTGGACGAGCAAGGAATGAACTGCGACGGAGATTTGCCTACTCTCAAGTGTAAATTACTCCGAGCCAATATTTGCTGCGTGGATCCGACCAAGCCAGTGCCATGGATACCGGATGAGGACGAACGAGAAGCGCTGTCAGCGACGACGGCTGGACTAGCTATGGAGATATCGAGTAGGGAGCCGCCAGAGGAACCTGTGCCGCCGAAAAAGCGAGGACGGAAACCGAAGTAGGCGTTGACAGATGAGGAAGAACTCGGAAGCACGTCGTCGGACTAAACGGCCGATGATGGAAAGAAGCGGAGGAAACCGGCGGTGCGGAAGCTAAAGAGAGTGGTGGCGATGCCACCACCCAACCTCGCACAGCTGCCGACCATGCCAGAGCGATGGGATCCGGCATCGGCCACCGATAGCACCGGTGGACTCCGAGAAGAGGAGTCAGCACCAGTAACCGAATCTGAAATACAGCCGCGAGTGCCGACGACAGAGTTGGATGGAAGTATCCAGCGTTCAAGTGCCATCCAGTTCATCACGTCAAATTCAGCAAGGATCCAGGGAGCACCAGCGTCATGACGGTGCGCCAATCGACGTAGGTGATGTTCGCACCGGGGTCGGGATAGGCACTGGCTCGGGGAGCGTTGTGGGCCTATCCAACTGTCGGGGCGGGTGCTCCGGACAGCGATAGGCAGTCACCGGATTCCAGCCAGCAAGCAATCGTTCCAGAAGCGAGGAGCGTCACTGCACCATGTCGCCAAAATCCAAGACCCACAGAGCCGCCAGCGCCACCGGAGCCATGACCGTCGTATCAGGAGAGAATTCCAGAACTGAGTGAAACAGATGACTCGGAGGACGAACACCCAAGCCACTGCACCAATACGGCCGATCCACCAGCCAGCACCACGACCAACGCTGTTGATGTCGCCGATGACTCCGCAAATGAGCCCACCGATGATGACGCAACCAGCGGGTACGAGCCCGAATGCACAAGCAGTTCCAGCAACGCTCACCACACCCATGACTAGCGCCATGCCTAGGATGCACGACGGTGGGGCGAATAGGCAGAGAAGTGGTGGATTCGGTGAGGCATGCTATCAGTGCTGTGGAACCGGACACCGAGCGGCCGAATATTCGCAGACGCAGTACTACTACTGCAGACGATTCGGATACCGAGCTTCATCATGCCCTTACAAGCTGCAGCAACTCGGTCTGTGTTGCCAGGTTTGCGGGAAACCGGGCGTGGAGTTCAAGACGTGTTCGGATTGCGCCAACGGGGGGGGGGGAGTAATAAGGTCCCGTGCTCCACAATTGGGAAGAGTTAGGACAAGAAGAGATGCGAAGAGGTGAAAAAGTGTGAAGAGGAGAAGTTCGAGAACGTGAAGAAAAAAGAAGATGAGCGGAAGAGAGAAGATGGGCGGAAGAGAGAAGATGAGACGAGGAGAGGATATGAGGAACGAAGAGATATCCGATCACACGAGTCGGGACAGACGGCTGTGCCAACCCAGCGACAGACGCGGATTGGTGGAGAGCATCTATATGTAGTACCTTTCGAAACCATCAAACAGCTGGAAATCGCCTACGATACAGTGGAGGACCGAGAAGATGTAACGCCTAACGCGACAAAAACCTTGTCGCTGATAGCTCATCCGGCGTGGTCGGAGACTGTAAGATCGCAGGGAGCAAGTACTCAATCCTCGACAGTCAACAGCACACTGGCGCCTAGGATCAGGGTTGCGGCAGAGGGTTTGTGCATAGACCTAGTGCGCTCACCTGGAAAGGAAGACGAGAAAACGATGTCACGAACTCCACTCAGCGAAGCACCAGAACCGCTGAAATTGGATGTAGCACCTAGCGGAGGGGATAAGGAATAGCCCGAAGAAAGCGACGATGTGACCGGAACTGCTGAAGAGAATAGATTCTATCTCTCGGTCGTGTTAGGACGCCACATCTATAAAGCGTTGTTCGACTCCAGGTCAATGATCTCGTTTGTTGGTCCAAAAATAGCGGACAAATTTAAAAATCGATTACGCGCCAGCGATTCGTGTGTGAAGAAAAATTGGACGTGATGTTGGATGTGGATGGTACAGTCGGAGCGCTGAGTCTGAAGGTTTTGCCGAATACGGACTACGAGATGGTCTTAGGCGCCGACTTCACGCACGGGTGGGGCATCGAGACGAAGTGGAGATGGAATTGATGGAGGGTAGCGGATGGCGAATGGAGGAAATTCAATACGTACGACAAGAATGGTCCAGGAGTGATAATCGCCAAGTTTGCCGGAATCTCAGCAGTGAGCGAGAATGAGAAGCAGATAGTTGAAAAATTAGTTAACGACTTACTTCCTCCGACGCCGGATGTGATGGGGTTGACGAAGCATACAAAGCATTACATTGATGTGAGAGGAGCAGCGCCGATCAAACATCGTCAGAGGAGAATGTTGCCACGGATGATGCAGATAGCGCAGGAATAGGTCGATAGAATGCTGAGCAAGGGAATAATCGAGAGGTCGTCAAGCGAGTGGAGTAGCGCCCCCGTGATAGTTAAGAAGTCCGACGGAGAGCTGAGATTCTGCATCGACTATCGCGATATAAACACGGTGACGGTGAAGGATGCTTACCCCATCCCGAGCAAGGACAGCATCCTCGACAAGCTAAGGAAAACGCGGTATTTGTCACAAGTGGATCTGAAGTTGGCGTATCACCAAGTGCCAATGGACGAAGCGAGCAAGCAATACATAGCGTTCGCGATTCCGGGTTCAGGCCTCTGCCAATTCACCATGATACCCTTCGAACTAACAAATGCGCCAATGACTTTCCAGCGCCTGATCGATGCCATATTCGAGCCGGAATTTGAGCCTCACATCTTCGGATACCTACATGACATCATCATCATGACAGATACGTTGGAGGAGCATATCAAGTGGCTCGAGGTGGTATTTTGGAAGGTGGTGGAAGCGGGTGTAGTGGTGAATCGTGACAAATGCGAATTCTACTGTTCGAGGGTGCAGTACCTCGGATTCCTGCTGGATAGCGATGGATTGCGCTCGGATCCAGAGAAGGTAGAAACCGAGGACGGTAAAATAGTTGCGCCGATTCTTGACGATGGTAGGGTGGTACTTGCGGTTCATCGTGGACGATTCGGAGTTGAAGATACCCCTGCTCAAACTACTACGTAAGGGAAAAGAGCGCTGACGACAGCGCCAGTACTCGCTCGCCCAGATTTCACGAGACAATTCATCGTGCAGTGCGATGCGAGTAACTACGCTCTCAGCACCGTGTTGACTCAGGAGATGGACGACGACGAACACCCCATTATCTATGTGAGCCTAGTCCTGTCACCGGCAGAGAAGAACTATACGACGACGGAGAAGGAGTGCTTGGCATTGTTATGGGCACTGAAGAAATTGCGCCTCTACGTCGAAGGATACCATTTCAACGCGATCATCGACCATATCGCCTTGAGCTGATTGAAGAATTTGAAGGATCCGACGGGTAGACTGGCGAGATGGGCCTTGCAGATGCAGCAGGGGGATTTTGAGGTCGAGCATCGTAAGGGGGCCTTAAACCATAAGCCAGACACACTATCGAGAATGTACAAGACCGAAGAAGTAGGAGCTTTCGAGGAGGTCATGGATGAATGGTACTGCGCCATGGTCAGGGATGTGATCGCGACGTCGTTGAAATTCCAGAATTGGAAGGTGGAAGACGGTATGCTGTATCGCTATCGCTGGGATCCACTCCTGGATCCGATCACCAATACCGAGGACGGATGGAAATTAGTTGTGCCAGCGGAGAAGAGGGACCGAGTGATGCGAGATGCGCATGTAGAAGCGTCATCCGGCCACTGTGAGATAGAAAAGATATACGACCGCGTCGCAAGGGAGTACTACTGGAAGGGAGTTTAAGAAGAACAAGCTTGATCAGTATTCGAGAATCGGGAAGACTAGCGATTTGGTGAGGATAACCCTGGTTCTCGCGGGGATGCAATCCCCACACTTCCAAAGCTTGGTTAGGGCGAAAAAGGACTTACGGGAGGTCCTACTTATTTGCTGATGCCTAGAGAGTGTGGAATCCAAAGTGACCCCTAGTATTTTTAGGCTAGGTTCGATCACGATAGGTTTTCCATCAATTGTAGGATACGCCGTGTCTCTGCTACGAAGTCTTGCCATGAAGCTGCGAGAGCCTATCCAGAGGCCTTTAGTCTTAAGTCGATTTAAGAAGAATCCATTTCTTGTTGCCCAAGCTGAGAGATTATTGAGGTCGGAGGAAACTGCCTTGACGATTTCTGCATTGTCGATGTGGCCGTGATGGTAGATGGTAAAATCATCGGCATAGTCGTGGTGCTTGCAGTGCTGGAGTACCGCGGGAGCATCACTTGTAAACAAGATATATAGTAATGCGCTGAGTATTTCACCCTGTGACACTCCTTCGTGTCGATTGAGGGCAACCGACACTTTTCCGTCATTACCCTGAACTATCTGTGATCTTCCAGAAAGGTACGAATAGGTCCAGGTGGTTGCTGTGTCAGACCTGCCAAGTCGCTCAAGCTTCTCTGTTAGAAGCACGTGATTGATGAGATCGAATGCGCGGGAGTAGTCGACCGAAGTAAGCAGTGTGATGTGCTCTTTATCGATAGCCTCTTGTACGTCGTCGAGTACTTTTAGCAGAACTGTAGAGGGAGAGAGAGAGAGAGCGAGAGACTGAATGAGTGGTTAGGTACACGGTCCGGCGCCAAAAGTGATCCCCAACTATGCGACGGCAGAGAAGGTACTCGTGCTATGCCAAGCATGCTTATTTTTTTTCATTTTTTTTCCTTTCCCCTAGCAACAGAATTGATGAGAAAGAGTGGGGTGAGGTAGAGTAAAATAATTGTCTTAATGAGGTGACGGGTGATGTGTATGCCCCACCCTATAAAGTAAGTAGCGTGGTGGCGAGAATGGAGTCGGTTGCTGTGGCAGTGTGGCCCGAGGAAAACAAGCGGTCCACATGGGTATGGTCCGGTTTAGGAGGGGGAATTTGTGAGGCTGATTCTGGTCTCACAAAGTAATAAAAATAAAACAAAACAATAAGCTATGCACTCCATCCGTTATTACTTCCCCGCGGCGCCGTTTTGAGGTTAGACCCGCACTGCCAGGGCAACGAGTCCGCGACGACGATACGAGAGGTTGATATTATTGCTAAATATTAATCAGGGGGGATCGTGTTTGTTTCTTGAGGAGAGCGACGAGACCGACGCGGATCTGGAAGTGACAGCGACCGTGCAATCATGCACTGACGAGCTCCTATGTCCATCGATGAAACAAAGTCGACGGCGATGATGCCAGCGAGCAGCGACCCGCACGAAATGCTACTCGCGGTTGCACGTCGCCCAGTTATGCGCCCGATGACGACGAGGATGCTCAGCAACGATGAAAAGAAGATTCTCAACGAAAACGACGAGGAAGCAGCGATGAGATGACAACACGACCGCGCATAGCAGCTGACGCTTGCTCACGCACACACCCTCTACGCCGATGTATATTTGCGAGTGTGACGCGACCCCCAAGCAATGTAAAAGCAAGGGGAAATGCACCCACACATGTATGTGCTAGGGTGCGAGCGGCGACGGAAGCGGCCAGCTAAAATACACGGTGGAGCGGTTGCGCGGCGCACGAGTGCGAGAGAAACGGCGAACGAGAAGTAGAAAGAGAGAGATTGACGCGAAACGACGTGCGCGCACACCCCAGTCGCCGAGAATTACGTGACGGTAATTGACCAGCGTAGGACGGCGTCGTGTGCCGAACCCATTCGCGCGAAAGTTCCTAACGCCAGAGGCTTAGGGACTTTTCACATACAGTCTGAGCAAAGGTATTCATGTAATTCCGATGTGACAAAATTACGGATTCGAATTACGCGTGGCGTAGGGAGGAGTTAGGGTCGGCGACGGAACCTAGGCGATTAATTAGTGCCGACCTGAATAGATTAGGTACCTAGGATTGGAAATTAGATAAGCGAAAAAAATAGTGCCAAGAATCCATGACGAATCGATGAGGAGCAGCGACAAGAAGCGCGAAGGGATTGACGCAACAACCAAAACCAGAACGAGACAAAAGCGTCACTCGTTGCCTGGCCGTATCTCGGATAGGACGTATTTTTGCGAGCTAGCCCGAGAAACCAGCCATTTTGCCATTCGTTCCTCGTTTTTGTTGGAATTGAGGAGGACGAGATTTCGAGTTGCGCCGTGTGCGAGAGAACGAAAAAGAGATTCTGAGGTCGATTTATTGAGGAAAGACGGACGAGCGATAACCACCCATGTAAGTGGATCCAGCCTGCTGGCTACCGGCTTCGATTGTTGCCACGAGGTAGGTGGTAGTGTTCGGGGTTCGACGTTCGATTGTTGCGAGTGAGTGCGTCGGGATTGTCGCGCCGTGAGATGTACGGAGATCGTGTTGTTAAGAGGTGGTAATTGTTTTGCCGTGAGGTATAATTACTTGGGAGTGGTGGCGAGAATTGTTCGTGGCGCGTGGGAGGTTCGACCACCGGTGGTAGAACGGAGGCGGCCATGTTTGCGAGGGTCGAAACCTGATTTCGCGACGTGGTTTAAGGCGAGCGGCGAGTGGTGTTCATAATGTCGGTGGGCGAATAATATCTGAGTGCGAGGATTGCCAAGCGGGAGATGGATAATTTTTTTATTGTATTTATTGAGATTTTGCGAGGGAAACGAGAGGGAGAGTTACAAGCAGCTTGCTGTGCTATATATTTCGTTTCTTATTGTTGTATTTGCCCATCTTATGCCCGTGTGTTTACTAATTTATTTATTGTCGTCCCCCTTGTTTGTGTGTTGCCCGAGCCGATGCCGTGTCGTATAGTTGCGCCGTGCCATTGCACGTAGGGTTTTCGCGAATTTCAGCCAAATTAGACGTAGGGAGTGCCTGTCCCGGGGCATATTCCTCAGCGGAATACCCTCTGGAGAGGATCTCAGCAGCCGAGGAGAGAGAGCGACGACACCGAGTCGGCGAGACATCATCGTCTGATGCCCTTAAAAGAACTCTCGAGGATTCGGTGGATTGAAAACTGTAGTAGCGCGTCTCTGGAAGTGTAGGGATCGAAATTAGGAATTTCCGTAATTTTCTTACGTCATTTATTTCCGCAAAAATTTTCAGTCATTTCATGCCGCAAAATTAATACGTAATTTTTGTTATTCTTATTTACCAATTGATTCCGAAATTCGATCTCATGCAATTAGCCGCGTTCGAATTGAAAGACACTGATTTTCAATTAAGTTTTTATGAACTTTTCCTTCGAGTAAGGGACGCAAGTATTTTTTAAATTGAATGTCTGGTGTTCTAAATAATGAGTTGGTTTCGTATGTTATCGCTAAACTACTTTTTATTCCAATCTCGTGCGCATCCTCCTCTCACGTAGCTAAATGTTAATAAATTGGTAGTGGTCTTTTGTAGCGAATTTGAATTTTCCTGCGACTCAATTTTTAAATTTGACGTTAAAATACCTGGCATAACTTTTTTTCGATGCGTTTTAAAAATACGACTTGACCCTTTTAGATCTGATTTTTTAAAGAAAATTATTTTTTAATTTTTTGGATTTTTTTTCGGCTACTATTAGATATACGATAACATATAACATCGTGATTTCCTAAGATGCAAAATGATTGTTGTCTATATCAATGGACACTGGGTATAAGTGTTGAATTCTATAAGTACCAAATCAAAGAACAATTTCCATTACCAAAAATTAATTAACTTATACTCTGTTTAATTAAAAATAAATTAGATGAATCATTTTTCTGTACATATCTGTGGTGCACTACTGTGTATCTCAAAATGTACGATGATAAAAAGAGAAAGAAATTAAAATACTCTTGTAACGCTATCGTTTTAGTTAGCCTCTCCGGCTCGTGAGCTCAGGAGTGAACCAGGATTCTAAGTGGAGAAGGGGATGGTATTACAAATAAAAGATGCTAAAGATTATGGTGAAATGAAATGGAAACTATATTCTTAATAACTTAAATTAATACAAAAGAAAGAAAAGGAAAATAATAATTTGTCAGGCCGGTGCCTACTCGTCCACACCTGGTGGCGCTGGTTGGGCGGCGGGTTGCTGAAATAAAACCAGAAATAACTGGTATTACTTAAACTATCATTAATTATATATAGCGCGCGCAGTATACTGTGAACTAGCCTAACCTTACGTTACAATGTATATCTTACACAGAACTAACCTAGATTCGCCGGTACAATAATCTTATATGCACCTAACATGACTTTTACAATGTGGTCGGGTACGTGGACCATACGTGTCAGACGTATGACGGAAACGGACGAGTATCACCTGGTTACGCATGCACGGTCAAATACTAGGACGGCCCCTAGTGGACGCGTAAGACGGGTTGGGGGAGCCCAACGGACGCGCGGAGGATGCCGGATGAGGAGAGCCTCAGGTGTGAGGGGAGCCTCATCACATACATATGCCCGATGGTAATTCGCGATTGAGGAGAGCCTCAGCATATATGGGGGTTACCCGAGGGGTTCTCGCACAGGAGAGCCTGAGCGAGAGAGCTCCCAAGAGACGTCCGCCACAGATGAGCCTGAGGCGTCTGTCTCCGGGAGACTGCCGAGTCCGTGCTGCGCTCCGCCTTATATAGGCCGGCCGGAGCAGTGGGAGTACCATGTAGCGTTCTTTAGCTCCTGGAATGCCCCGTCTTGGGCTTCCCCCCACTCCCATTTTTGGTTCTTTTTAGGAGTTTGTTTAGTGGGTTGCTAAGACACGACACGTTTTTAACAAATCGTCGGTACCAAAAATTTACTCCTAGGAATCTCCGAAATTCTTTTAATGTTCTCGGCGCTCCTAATTGAGTTACTGCTGCAACTTTATCTGGGTCGGTTCGGAGGCCATTTTTATCGACCACGTGGCCGAGATAAAGGAGCCTGCCCTTAACGAACTCGCATTTTTCTTTATTTGGGATGAGTTTGGCTTTTCGTAATCGTCGAAATATTTCGCGTAGCAGTTCCAAATGCTCATCGAAAGTTTGTAACACTGCAACGATATCGTCGAGATAAGCAAACGCTTGAGGAGCCATATCTGGGGTAATTATATGGTCCAATAAGCGTTGGAATGTAGCAGGTGCTACATGGAGTCCAAGCGGTGTAACAGTGAACTCGAACAGCCCTCTGCGGG
>UELU01146809.1:0-12890 GCA_900490025.1 Megastigmus dorsalis | reverse complement strand
GCACAGGAGAGCCTGAGCGAGAGAGCTCCCAAGAGACGTCCGCCACAGATGAGCCTGAGGCGTCTGTCTCCGGGAGACTGCCGAGTCCGTGCTGCGCTCCGCCTTATATAGGCCGGCCGGAGCGGTGGGAGTAGTCGGCGCGGCGGGGCGACGAGCCGCCGAGCGGCCGCTGTATGCGTGCGCCTCGGAGCGTGCGCGCGCCTTGGATCGTGCGCGCGCCGCTATGACTAGCGTGGTTGGCGCCGCGTAGTGCTTATGGGTTGCACTGCGCGGTGAGCGCGAATATTTGAATTAGTGACGAGTGTGCATGAGATACTCCTCACACTCTATTGAATGAAAGTATAGCTGTTATATTGAAACTCAAAAATCGGCTAATGGTTCTACAAGTTGGTGGCAAAAACTATGTTTTAAACAATATTAAACTCATACATGTTCAAAAATTTGTGCAATAGATAAAATATCTGGTTGAGAAAGAATGGATATTATTATAAGCAAGCATATCCTTTTATGATTTGCAAAAAATATCATAATCATCTTTATTTATTTTTAGATAAAATACGATCAGTTGCAAATTGGTTTATCCTAAAGGTACTATAAGAACACAATACTTGCATGATATAATGATAGCTGTCAAGCAAAACAAGATTAATTTGCATTTCCAAACAGTTGAATACAGAAAGGCTTGTCGTCTAAAATATACAAGGTAATATAAATAAATATCATCTACTAGGATAAATAATGATGCTTTCTGTCTTAACCTGTTACCTACGGTATCTAAACATCCGAACACTAAACCATTTGGTGCGTCATATATAATAATAAACACAAAAACTATGGAGAATGAGTGTCAGCGCTGTATTTAAAAAGGGACTTTATATAGTAAACGGGGTTTTCTGGGGGATAATCTGACGTACTCCCCCCTAGGGAACATCCGTCATATGCGGCGAGTACTTATCCCGGGGCGTACCGAGTACGCCCGACGGCAGCTCGCATAACGAGTTGCCGCAGCCCGTTATGAACGTAAGAGCTCCGTGCTCTCACTTGGTTGCGTCTATGTGTGCGTGTGCTATCCTACACACGTACTGCCGGCTCTCTTTGCACAATTCATACGAACTTACTTGGGGCAAGGAGTGTGCCTCGGGGAAGCTCCTTGCTCCTTTCTTTATCGTGAGCGGCAGGCCGGTCCGCTCATCCGCAACTATCCCTGATGGAGCTGGGAGACTGATCGTCCCTCCACGCGCTGTCGGTGGTTGGAGACTAGGGGAGATATTTCTCCTCGAATGAGTCACGGAGAACGCCGGTGTATTTCACTGCACGCCACACAACGACGAATCACTCGGGGTAAGGTGCACGCCATGAATCAAACCGAAAAACCCTTTTCGCCTGCTTGAAAACTCAAAATCTACTCTTCGTTGAAAAACGTGTTCGCCCGCTTCCGTAGTCACGGTCTCTCGCAAGCTTTGGAGCACTGCGCAATCTTGCCAATCGCGTCCTATCTCTCTTTTGCTCGCACTGGCGGATTCTCACGGGAGCACCCCCGGTAGGTCCGGTCCGGTTAGGTCCGGTAGGTCCGGTACCCTTGGTAATATCGAATGTCTAGATAATTACACGTCACATCCTCCCCCCCAGACGTCGACAAGCTACGACTTAGAGACTCTGCTTCACTCGCGAGCCGACTAGTCAGATAGGATAAGGGAAAAATTAAACGAAAGACTCGGATGTTATGTATGAAAAGAAGAACTATATTAAAAAAAATAGAGAAACAGGCAACTAAGCATATAAGAAGAAGAACGGAAGGAGATAGTTAACCTTTTATCGCCGAAGAACGCAGATTTTGACATAGATCTTTGAGCTCCAAACTTTATAAGAAAAACCTAGTAAATATTTATCACAATAGCATATCCAACTATTTTTGGCATGCTCTCTCGATTTCCGGGGTCAAATGTGCATTTGGGAAGACCTGAAACAAAATATGGCGAATTCAAAAAAAAATGCGAAAAAAAAAGATGAAAGGTTATTGGGATTGAATTCCAAAAGCGATCAATCGTGATCATGATAGTTAAGGTTGACTAGAAATTTTTTTTGTCATACCTCAAATCACCATAACCTCTGAAAAATGGCGGAAATGACATAAAATTTTGTGCAATCCGGAGTTTTCGTGTATATCTTATAACAAATCAAATATTCATGCGATTTTCCCCATAAAAATATTATTTGACGTTACATTCAATATTAACGTATACACCTGGTCTATTTTGACATGTCTGGTTCAAAATGGCGACCAATACGGAGGTCAATATGGAAAAATTATGACTTTTTTCGCAATTTTCATTTTAAAGGGTGCTGAATATGTTCGTCACCGTTGATTCTGAAGATGGTCACAGCTTTGAAAAATTCAAGATGGAGAATCCAATATGGCGGATATAAAGAAAAATTTTCGCGATTTTCAAATGGAAAAAAAATTATTTATTATCTATATAAAATTTCTAATTTAAAATACTACTATAGTAATTTTTACGCGAGGTGCCGTCTTATCGAGAAATAATTTTAGGTTAACTCGTTATCTATTGAATGTTTGATTTTTATAGGATATATAGTAATACTTTCGTGATGCATATTAGTGATTAGTATTGGGAAAATTTAAATATAGTTCGATTTACATATATGTACATTGCTTTCTACTAACCTTAGCATTACCCAGAGACAACGTCGTGGACGTGGTAGAAATATGCCTGTCTCCATCGGGGTGCTTTATTTTCGTGTGTCCCCTTGCCTCTCACCTTTCGGGGTGTTTTATTTTCGTGAGCCCACTAGCCTCTCAGCTTTCGGGTGCTTTATTTTCGTGAGTCTCCTTGTCTCTCACTAAGAAACAAAATTTCCTAGTGTTTTGCCTTGAAACACGCATCATAAAATATCAAATCACATTCCTTGCACTAAATTCTTGTTCTTATAGGACAATTTGAACACTTTTTCAAAGTACTTACATGAGATTTTTCATGTGGTTTTAGTCGTCTTGGCTGACCTCTTTGGATGTAATATTTAGCAATAGAAGCTGTAAATTCTTTTATCCCATCTTTTCCTTTTTCACCCATCGCGGCATTGTATATCACGAACGAGTTCGTTATAGATGCCTGTAATAGTCTAATAAGAACGCCCAAGTCCATTTTTTCGAACGAATACTTGGGAGTACGTTATTACAATACCCGTCGTGAAGATCGACGCCTCCCATGAATTTGTTATAGAGATAAAAAGCTTGTAGGAAAGGCACTTCGAATTTAGAATGTGCCTCTGAACTATATCTTTTTGAAGGTAATAATGGAGTTACACCTACCGCAGTTGAAACTATAGAAACTTTCTTTGAATCCATTATGGTAATGTAACTGATGGCACTGTTTTTATCATACTTTACAACGTAAGTATATCTTGGAGCTTTCTTATCAAGTTTATTCTTTTCTTTGATACGGTTTTCTCTAACAGTACCTGTACATTTCAAGCATAGTTTCTGCAAATGTAGAACTAAATTTATATTCGTAATATAGTTATCAAAGTAAAGGTGAAATTCGGGGATTTTTTTAAAAGAAACCGAGTTGAAAAATGGTTCCAATAAGTTCAATACTACGCGGGAATCCAAAGAGCATTTTCTTAATTTACCTCCAATTTTTTAATTATTCCCACAATATAAATCTAAATTCAGTACGTAGCCGTCAGAAGTACATAAACCCCAAAATTTCAAAACAAATCATATTGGTTGGAGAAACCATATTTCAGAATGTTACCTTGAAATAATTTTAGCAATGCGCAAACACGCCATCTCTTATCATTAGGGTCCTGATCTTTAGATCTTGAATATTTCAAGTTTGACTTTATTTCTTCTAACTTATCTCTAGACATTGCAGAAGACACTACTTCACACGATAAAAATGGATCTGTTGACCAATAATCTCGTTGGGACTTCCTTTTATTGAACGAACTCAGGATAATAATACCCAAAAAAGTATCCAGGTCCTGCAACTCTAAATTATAATTATTTTCACGATATGCATCACTGATGTATTGTTTATTGTCGGAAAAAAAAATGTTTCGAATAATTTTACAGGCTAGTCTCTTATACAATCTTTTTCTCAGATTTCTTCAACAAAACTTTGTCTTTAACCATATTTTCATTCACTTTCTCACCATCATTCCAAATAAATACATGATATTTCTCAAGTTTGTCTTGATTTTCGGAGTAACTTTTTGAATCTT
Source organism: Megastigmus dorsalis (assembly GCA_900490025.1). NCBI lineage: Eukaryota > Metazoa > Arthropoda > Insecta > Hymenoptera > Megastigmidae > Megastigmus > Megastigmus dorsalis. Next base: position 8,645 of record UELU01146809.1, on the reverse strand, counting down.
TTTTATAAGAAGCGGTGGAAATATTCACATTTTGATCGGAATCTTCATCAGAATTTGAACATCATGTAAAATGTAGCAGAAAAGTTATCAAAGGTACTTTTATTACAAATTTCATACAGATAACAATACAATTCTGTCTATGCAAAAAATAGGTTCTGCAACGATGTACATTCAAACACATGGCTAATATTTTACCCATACAGTACCTAAATGCCTGACGAACTCCCATTTGATCCTGAGTTTTCACGGATCATTTTTTCAAAAGAAAAAATACCGAGCGTAAAAATACCAAAAATATTTCCAAAAATTTTACGAAGAAAACTAAAAAAATTTTTGCATTTGAAAATCGCGAAGATTTTTCTTTATATCCGCCATATTGGATTCGCCATCTGGAATTTTTCAAAGCTGTCGCTATCTTCAGAATCAATCGTGACGAACATATTCAGCACCCTTCAAAACGAAAATTGCGAAAAAAGTCATAATTTGTCCATATTGACCTCCGTATTATAGTTTGAACCAGACATGTAAAAATAGACCAGGTGTATACGTTAATATTGAATGTAACGTCAAACAATATTTTTATGGGGAAAACCGCATGAATATTCGATTTGTTATAAGATATACACGAAAACTACGGATTACACAAAATTTTATGTCATTTCGGCCATTTTTTAGAGGCTATGGTGATTTGAGGTATGATAAAACAATTTTCTTGTCAACTTTAACTATCATGATCACTACTGATCGTATTTGGAATTCAGTACCAATAACCTTTCATCTCAAAAAGCTTTCCTTACTTTGCGGAAAGCGGCATCCATCATTCTCGTGGATATCCATCCGTTCATTTCATCTATGCATTGACTTTTCTAAAATCAATGCTTATTCGATATCCTTCACCGGATTTCTTCACCATTACTAGTGGGCTCGACCACGGACTTGTTGATGGTTCGATGACGCCCGCGTCAAAGAGTTTTTTCACTTGAACGTGCATTCCCGCTTCAATCACTGGAGAGTATGGGTAATACCTCTGTCTAAAGTGATCAGTTAATCTCTGATTTCTCTACACATAAGCTCTTCTAATTGTGCGCCTTGTTCTGTGGTAACGTTATCGAGACTGACAGAATAAACAGAAGTTACGCCGAACTCAGTTACGGTTGCTAACTGTAGATCGACTTTGACATTGACATCCAACAATATCAATTTGTTCGTGCGTGGATCGTGTACCGAGCCAAATTCCCTCATCGACTCTTTGATCTCCCTCGTCACTCCACCCTCAGTTAACGTTAAGTTTACACAGCCAGAGATGGTGCTGCTGCTACCATCTGCAGGTTTCGCTCCTGCGTACTCGCTTGTCATTAATTTGCGATTGCATGGGCATATCGACTGTTATAGGTCTTCAAAGATCTAAAATCAGCTAAGTCGGACTCCCACACCCTTGAGCACTAAATACATTGTAGATACATCGTGGGAATCAATGCCTTACCAGTCTATGCAGATTGTGAGAATTCTACTATATTTTTTGCTTACGTCATGTGCAACCTTATACCCGCCAGCATATGCTGATGGGGCAGGCAGATCGTAATAAAGATTCTCAAGCGTCTTCTCCATCTGGCTTACTTGTAACAAGATTTCTAATGCGTTTATAACACTTATCAAATGCAATTTTGCTAACCATACAAAAAACAGTCATCATTCATGCTGCTTTCTCATCGCTATCCGAGCTTTCGGACAATTAGCGCGAAAAGGCACGCTCAGCTAATAGGCAGTCAGCTTTGGTATGTTCTTGATTAATTTTATCAGAGTACGCAATATCATGCTCAAGGCCCTGTCTAGTGGAATTATGCCTGTCTCACCTCGTGTCAACCGCTCTTCAAGATGCGGACCTGGATCTAGAAATTCGAAGCCCGGTAAATGCATCTCAAAGGGTACAATGCTGATCAAAGCAATTGTGAAAGATTTAGAGAACGACGATGTGTAGACGTATCGTTTGTAACGCTCTCTACGCCATCTCGTCGTCCTCTAGGTGCATCCATGTTCCCAGTTGCAATTTTGACGGTTTTATCAATCGACTTTTCTTAGGCTGCAGTGCTGGTGCTTTTGTGCTCGCAGTTCCACCCCCTTCTCGTGATTTATTCATTTCCTTTTTTTTTTCACCTTTTTTATATGCTAAATAGGACGAATCTGTGACGTTGAAACCACCACGTGCCCCTAATTTCTCTTCTTTATCAGTTGTATCGTAAGGCTCGTCTTGAGACACGAAAGAATCGTCTGATGACGACAATGCCTCGACAGCATTCCAGACAGTCTTATTACGTACGAATTCCCTGGGTACGTGTGCTTCTCGAAATATGCGTGCAACCTGATCGTATCCGCGCGGTGCTGGTTTATTTCTATGTCTCATAGCGTCATTGACCAGGTCATTAATGTTTGCTCCACGAGTAGTACTACCATCTATCGACATTACACCGCGATCATCTCATGTGATATTGTCGGTGTTTCGCAATAGATTAATTAAATTTGCAGCATTTGCGGTATATTTCATGGGGACGGTCTCGTGAATGTACAGATTATCTGATGAACTAGACTCAGTGGTGGCGAGTGTCTCTACGCGTGTATTCGTATCGGGGATTTCTGTGTCTTGCTTGCGTGAAATACTGCTGATCGATGCATCTTTGGCATCTGTAGCAGCGTCAGTGGCTGTTTTAAAATGTAAAAACCTCTGCAGTGCTTGCTCGTACATAGAGCATTTTTCCATCTCCTCTATCGGTAAAATCAAAATTTTATTCATGTCCTCATCGAGGCGCGATGTTACCGTTCCGGGAGTTTGGATACTCTTACCAAAGACTACTGACAGGTGCTGCTGTTGTTGCTGGCAAATATCACTTAATTCTCTCAATGCATTCTTGGGGGATCAAAATCATTTTTCTCGCGTATTCCATATCGAAAATATAGGTTTCACTATTACTGGCACGATAGCCTCCACCTTTACTAACAAATTTTTCCTTGCCGTCAGACTCCTGTTTGGCGTAGCAAGTTTTCGCAGGATGGGCGCGTGTTTTTGTAATCTGCTTCTATACAGTCTGCTGAGAGAAATATTAGCCAGCAAAATATTTAAAGCGCTTTCACAAATGTAGTTCACGAGTTTGGAATCCGATTTTCTAATGACTATCGATGTGACACAATACTGTAAATATATCAAAGTATTTTCGCCCTATTGGCCAACGATTGCGACTACGTGCTGTCAGGACCATCACAGGCGAACGACTGGTACGTTACTCGGCGATGCCGTGTTTTTTATCTGCCCTCCTCCTCTGCTACCACGGCCACGTGGCACATATACATACTGGTACTCGTCAAAGGGAAACACGCACGTCCTTAATCGGCAATTTCCAGGTGTCTCCTGTTTCAGGTCTATGAGCAGATAGCTGTACGGTGTGGATACTGCATCCACGTAGACCTCTTGCAGGAATTTTGGCCGTTCCGGGCAGAGCTGCCGTGCCAGGTGTTGTATCTGTGCACGATCTGGCGGATTCTTGAAAATAACTAAGTAAATTGAGTTTAAGGAGTATTGACGCTGACCGCGATGAAAGCGGTTTCGTGAAATGAAAATGATGCTGAGATTATTGTGATGACTGCCCTGGGTAAAAAGATTGGCTACCACACCGCAACGACGATTCCCGCGTCAGGTGGTCGAGAATCAGGAGTTTAGGCCCTGGATCCGTGGCGTAGACCTCGCTCTTTGGCAGGCTTTCGGGAAATTCAATATTTCCACCAAATTCCTTGTAAGTAGGCTGCGATTCGCTATAGTAGAGAAATATTCGGTCAAACGGTGTGTCACTCATACGATCCATGTACTTGAGAATGTTCTTTACAAACACCATTTTACCAAACGATGTGGACCCGCAAATCATCGATGTCCACGGATGCTTCCAGCATACGTCCAGTTTTACGACTAAGCAGTTCATACTCTCGTCGGTTTTATTTATAAGTCTCTCTCTCCCTCTCTCGAAGAACTTGACGTGGGCGCGCGCGGGAAAGGCACCCCGCCGCGGTTGCTTCGCGCTTGGGCGAGCGTCTCTAGCATTCACCAATGGCCAGGCATATTGCTCGCATACGCGTACGGTTATAGAGCTAGCCGGGAGATTAGCCATCTTGCTCACATGTGCGAGCGGTTATAGCGCTAGCCGGAGGCCAGCCATCTTACTCGCTTGCGCGAACGGCTATAGCACTAGCCAGAGGCCAGCTATATAGCTTGCATAACTAGTGAAACCGTGTATGCTCATATTTTTACTATCTATCAGTGTGCGTGCGTGCGCATGTGTGTGCGTGTGTGTGTTTTAGACTTTATAGCCGTAAGGATAGTTCTTTTCGGGTGAAACAAAACGCCGTTTAGCATAAATGGGTTCGAATATTTTACAATCACCGCATGTAATGACGTCGTGATGTGCTGTACGTCTTATCGCATCATAAGTTAGAAACAACGGAGGTATTATGCCCTTTACGAGTTTTCGCACGGAATTAAAATTAATTTTCTCGCTTGCAGCAGAGTTTAAGTGTATACCCTTCACCTTGCAAACACAAGACTCTGTGCCATCGGGCGTTAAAAATTTATAGGCCTAAAATTTTGTGCCACCCTATACAAAGGAGCATGTGTGTAGCGGCGACAAGTGAGCGAGGGAGACAAAGACTATCAGTATTATTAATAGTCATTAATTGACTATTTGGATACCTGATCCGACGTGAGACTTACATGCCCTCTACCAACAAGCGCGGAAACAATATTAGCAGTAACTTTAAGCGTATCGTCTATCTCAAAACTATCATTGCTTTTTGCGACGCTTGATAGCATATCGAATAAATGCGTAAAGTCTTGGACTAACCTGAAAGAAAGCCATACTGCTCCTTGGCGGAAACGCTCTGAATGTATGGATATACCTACCAGGGGTATTCAAAAAGTAAGTTTCCCTAGTTTGGCGTTTCTCTCAGACGCCATCTTGCGGTCTTGAGCTGATCATAGTTTTAGTTTAGGTTCTACCGATAAGAGCGGATTTGGTTTTGGTGGCCAAGAATACTTTTTTAAGCAGTACGAGCTCGAAAATCATATAGCTACCAGTGCAAAGCGGGTCCGATTGTAAATTACGTGCGGTTATCCGTTTTTTAACTGCAAAAGGGTTAAACGGCAATCAGATTCACAGTGAATTGGTGACTATTTATGGTAAAGACTGTATAAACGGAAACGCCCTGGAAAATTGTCAAAAAAAGACAACGCTCGGCCTCATTCTGCCAAAAAAAAGCAAAAAAACCTTACTTCAGAAATTCAAATGGGAAATTTTCGACCACCCACCTTACTCTCCAGACCTCGCACCAAATGACTATTTCCTTTCCCCAAAGTTAAAAGACAGTTTGGGTGGCCAGCACTTCGCTTCAAATGACGAAATCAAAAAAGTCAAATCGTGGATCCAAAAACAGGGCACGCCATTTTTCAAGGAAGGTTTGTTTAAGCTTGCAAACAGATACAAAACATGTATTGAAGTCCAAGGCGACTACGTAGAAAAATAGTTTAAGAGTAAAAGAATAAAGTCAAATTATTTTTATAGCCTAAAACTAGTGTTTTTTTTTCCCCAACACAAGGAAACTTACTTTTTGAATACCCCTCGTATATAATCTGTGGGCACTGCACTACCGCACACATGTCTATACAATGACTGAATAGTTGCTTCCAGCCATGCGTAGACGTCTGCATCGGGTGGTGGTTGTGTTATGGAAACCTTGAAGTCTCGTCCTTCCAGCTGAAACCGTCTGTATAATTGCGATATTTCCTCATGGATTGTGATATGAGACATCAGCTCATTATCGTTCCTTTGCTGACCACAGCCTACCTGCTGTTGCGTGTTATTAACTACAATTTAACAGACATTAAATACTCTTCTAGATAAGCTTTCAGGGTATTTTATTTGTCTGAACACTTACATTCACTTTCCACGCCACTAGTATCATCACCCGTTACATCTACTGTATCTGATGATTCTTCCGACCAAGAAGAGTTTAAAGCATAAGTTGCGGGCGAAGTCTGTTTTGTTTCACACCTAGTTGTGCCGGCATTAACCAATGAATCGTGCTCTTCGCCTAGATGGCAAGAATAGCATCTCCTTCACTATCTGCAAGCATTTGACCCAATTCTGCAAATAAAAATATATTTACGCGGTCAATCGAGTAATTGATATTATATTTATGCCATAAAAAGCTATGTGCGACCGTAGAGTCTTATGTGCGAACCAAACTTGTATGTGCGGTCGCGTGTGTGTGTGTGTGTGTGTGTGTGTGTGTGTGTGTGTGTGCATACGAAGACTTATGTATGTGCAAGGCCTGAATAGTTGCCTCCAACTATGCGTAAATCTTATGCTTATACAACGTTTAAGCAGTTAATAGCATCCGTACGCTAAACTTATTATCTATGAACCGCCGAAATATCTATCTCTATCCATACGTAGACGTCTAGACGGATGCAGATACATAGGAGTTGTATGCACGCATACATAACCTAAATGCCTGTCTCCATCCATGCGAAGATGTCTGGGTAATTGCAGCTGTACAGGGTCTGTATGTACGAGTGCACCGCCTAAGGACCTGCATCCATCCATGCACAGATGTCTGGACAGTTGCAGCTGTGCGGGCGCTGTGTGTACGAATACAACGCCTACACGTGTGCATACGACCATCCATCCATCCATACACAGATGTCTAGGCAGTTGCAGCTATGTAGGCGCTGTGTGTACGCATACAACGCCTAAGCGCATGTCTCTATTCATACACAGATGCCTGGATAGTTACAGCTACGTAGGCATTGTATGTACGAGTACAGAGCCTAAATACTTGCCGCCATCCCTGCACATATGTTTGGCTTTATGTAACTATTTAGGCTGGATATGTATATGTAGGCAATGTATCTTCGTAATGGAAATATTACCTTTAATTAAGTAGGTCATAACCTACCTATTATCGCTCTATATTACAGCATATGTCGATAAGCTAATGATGTATTGATCAGGCCTCGTCTGCTAAGGCAGTCTTTCATGATTCTTATGAAAGCATCTTGGTCTCCACAAATTCCACAATTATACATGATCATGATGGTACGAAAACTGCATAGATCAATAATACCTCGAAGTTTTTTAAATAACACCGCGCCTGTGTACAGTTTAAGACTTTTTTGCCACTTTTCGCAGCAAAATAGTCGTAGCGCCGGTTCTCGCTCTAGTGCGAACCCTAGCACACTAATAATAATATTCAAAATTCTTCTTTTATCCATTATTGGTTGATATTGTGTATTACTTTGGCAGTTTTTTGATAAGTGATTCATTTTGTGCTATTATACCCTCTTTTATGCTCATTTGGACCGTTAGATTTTAAGGAAAAGAGAGGATCAGTGCATCTGACTATATAAAATTATGCAATTCCGTATTTTTTATAAGTACTGCGTACTTTATTTAATAATGATTTCAATTTGAAACCGATTCTTATATAAAATGCTACATTTAAAAATTTAAATTAAGTATTAAATTTAATTTAATTCGATTTTATGCAAATCGGCGTATTATAAAATTTTAATAACGCAGTAAATTTACTTAATACCTTATATATGTATGTATAAGTATATGTGAGTTCAGTTTCCGGGCCAATTTTATATATAATGGTTCAGTTTCCGGGCCTTTGTTGAGTTTCTGGGAATGCCCGGAAATTGTATATATGAGAGTTCGATTTCCGGGCAGTAAACTTTTTTTTGTTTTTTATGTTTATTACGTGTTTTATTATACTTTATGGAATTTTCTTTGCAGTAACAGAAGCGGTCGCCGCAGGCGAACATCATTGGGGTCGGGGGTTGTGGGGTTTTGGGTTATTGTACTATATTAATGACTATATATAGTTGTTCCCTATCTTTTAATACAGATGCCCGGAATTTGTATCGTTACATAGTTAAATATATATATATACATATATGAGGCGTTTCACGTCAACTCTCCAAGCACGGCGCGCGAGCGCCAAAAAACGCTGTGTTCAACTCGTGTTTAAACTATCTAAATGAACTCAACAAAAATATGTAAAACATAGATTTTGTGTATTTTTTTCTCAGCTTTCGAATGGTGTAAGAATTTTTTCCGAAATTTTTTATTTTCACCTTAACAAATATAAAATATGTTATATCTCGAAAAGTGTATTTTTAATATTTTTTTTAATACTTTTAATCGAAAGCTGAGGAAATTTTATATAGAAATCAATGTTTTGCACAGAGTGCAAATAATATTTACTATAAGATACACAACGCGAAATAGAAGACGTACCGCCGCTCCGACGCGCCCGGCTCGCCTTACCGCGGTGCACTATCCGGCACGAATACTTTTTTCATTAATTTTTGTTCCTGTAAAGCTGTAGTATTACTTTTTTTCTTTTTTGTTTAAGACTTGTTTTGGGAAAGATACAATATTCTGCACTCAAAGAGGTCTTTTGTAGCTTTAATTTTCTTTGACCTATTGGAATAATTGCATGAAATTGTAATGTTCCTGGAATAGACTTGGCTTTTCCTAGTCTTGATTTTAATTTTACAGCAGTTTCTTCGTAAGATTTCTTACTACTGTAAAAAACTATTG
>UELU01146808.1:22362-175013 GCA_900490025.1 Megastigmus dorsalis | reverse complement strand
TATATATATATATATATATAAGTATATATACATAAATATATATAGTTAAAGAAAACTCGTTAATTGTCGATATAAGAATGACGTATTATACACTCAATGTAACTGTGCTTACTATGGGTATATTGCGTATGTATCCGAGGAAGTCGGGGTATTTTATTATTATAATAATTGGCTGTCAGAGACGGGACGACGTATGCAGTTTTCGAAGCTGAACACATTGTAAGTTTCCTCCTATATACGGCGATTATTATGTGCGACTCATTGTATATGTTACGTATTTGGCTTTTTTTGGGTCATACGGGGAAGCGAAGCTACACTAGATATATACACACCTGTACACCCCCACGGTACACGATAAACGAACGAAAGTCGAATTATATGTATATGTCAAAGAACTATTTAGGTAAAGTGTATATTTTTATTAGTTATTATCGTAAATCAATTGATATTTTTTGAGATAAAGGGGAAAGAGTTGAGCGTTTTTACCTAAACGTTTATCATGTTTATGCGACACGCGTTTATTTATGCAATGACCTTTTTATAAAAAAGCAACTATTGTTTCCTTTTTTATCAAATCTTGTTTTTCTTCTTTTTTTTACTGAACTGTCGACGATAAGACGCGTTATATCTCATGTCAATTACGATTCCCATTGTCGACTTTATAGGATGAATCCTTTGTTTCTTCCATGTGCCATATATGTATGAACAACAAAGAACTGGAAATATGATTTTTTGTTTGTAATGACCGAAAATAAGATGTAAATTTTATTTAAATGTATCATTTAAGTACTGAATTATTTATAAAATGGAGTCAATGTATTCTTTATTGCTGATGGAACGTTTATTAAAAATAAAACGCTAATAGTCAGCAAAAATTACGCTTATAAGTTTCAACTTCGTATCTGCGTCCGCCTCTCGAATATTCGTTCACTGTGCAAACCCAAAAAACCAAACTATTAAGGTAAACCTTTTTGCAGACCATTAGTTTTATTAAATGCTAGTGCGTTTGCTGCTGAAGGGTAAAATGAGAGTGAGACCGAGAGAAAGATAAAAAAAAATATAAACAAGCATAACAAAGGGTGTGTGTGCATGAGAAACCGAAAAATAAGCGCGAGAAAAAGAGAGATAAATTATTATAAAAAAAAAAAAAAAAAAAAAAGATAATAGTGGCATCCTTACGGCTAGATAGTGAACAACGATATTACTGTCTGGTTTAGATAAAAATTGCTACTAGATGTATAAAAAAAACAAAAAAAAGATGAATCGTTAAGACTAGACGCGTGAGCGAGCTTTGAAATAAACAAATATCTTTTGAAGAAAAGGAGATTTAAAAAATTAAAAGTAACGATTAAACGGTAAAGGAAAGAAAACAAATGAAAAAAAAAAAACTTCGAGAGTGTTGAGACTGACACTTATTCCATTCTGTAGCTCAACGGCTGGCTTCTTCCGATTGAGCGACAGTTTCGAGTCGTGATCATCTAAACACGCACCGTCACACCTTATTACGTATATAATATTTAAAAAATAAAGAACGAAAAGAAAAACATTATTGTATTCTATAAATAAATGAGAGCAGGGCAGGGGGGTAAAGAGAGAACTTTAAGAAATAATGAAAAAAAAACATGAAGTACACGACATGCTGTCGCGAAATTCCGCGACACTTAATTGAATCGACTATTTTTTAATAAAAATAATATGAAAAAAAAATGAAAAGAATCAGATTATAACATAGAATTAAACGCGCGTGAAAAGAACTCTATAAAAAAATGAAACGAAATAAAAAGAAATAACGAAGAAATACAAGGAAGATTCGGTCGCTTTTTTGACTTCCACGATAAATAAAAATTATCGCTCTCTTCTTTGCGTTAAAAGAAAGACAGATGGTCGTATCGTTTATCATAGGCAAGGGGCCGGATTCGGTATTTTCTGGAAACTCATACTTATTCATTCAGTAATATTTAAATCAATAAATTTTGCACTTATCGAGTTTCATAATATGCATCTCACTCACGACTATGTAATTTATCTTTAACATGCATTTCACGCAAACGTTGATTTGTGGGGAAATGATGTGAAAAATAAATTATTTCTGTAAATTTCTTATAAACTTTGCATGAAGCGCGTAGAATCGAAAAGTAACGAGTTTACTTTTAAACATCAGCATATTCTGTAATATATTCGAGTTTTTCAATTCTAATTAAGGTAAAATATCGATGGCTGATGAAATCAGCTGAAAATCGTATTGACTAAAAAAAGGGGAGAAAAGTTTCTTCGAATATAGACAAATCTAAAGTGTCTGACACGTAAAGGGTATGTAAATCTTCAAAAGTGAACTCTTCAAATTCAGAGTCGTCTGTTTCTACTGAGATAGTTTCTCAATAGTCATTCCATAGAAGAGCGAATCCGTTCCCGAAAAATTTCTTACAAGTAGAGTGTAAAGTCGAAGTATAAAGGCGCGAACGCTTTAAGAATCTCCTATTAGTAGAAATCAAGAATTTAAGGGATTAAATCTCATACTTGTTAAATGCAAATTCGCAGAATACACACGTACACACAGTCATTACACACACACACACACACATACCCAATAAACAAAACTAAATAGGTGCGGCACTTTGTCGCGTTCGTCATTGACACAAACACAGACACACACACAATTCTTCCTCGTGGTGCTTATATCATTCATTAAAAAAAAAAGGCACGATGGACAAAGTGTCGCGCACTTTCAGCAAGACATTTTTTTTACGCCAGCTTTTTACTACCGCGAATAAAAAAAAACGTAAAGTAAAGTAAACAAAAACCACGAGTAAGCAGAGTTAAAGAAAAAAAAAAACTTTAATATCGAGGTATAAGCGAGTGTACTTGGGCGCAGCTAAATACACATCAAGTGCACTCGATTAAGACGCAAATCAAAGTGTAATTAAGGATTTATAATGTAATAGCCGGGAAAAGAGAGAAGCGAGCGAGCTAAACGAAAAGGAAGATAAAAAAAAGGATACTAAATCGAAGGTTTACTTAGACTGAAAGAAGGTTGGTAACGGAGCACACAAAGCAGAAAACAACACACAGGGAGGGTTTGTTAAATAATAAACGCGGTACAAGTAGAGAGTGAGCCCTGCAAAGCACAGAAAGCACAAGCTTCGAGAGTACGAAAAAAGGGTGCGAGAAAAGGAACAATGCGACCGAAGGAAGATGAAAGAGAGAAAGAGAGAAAGAGTGAGAGAGGGAGAGAGAGAGAGAGAAGGGAAGAGTTTCTCAGCAGCCACAACCCGCTATCGTTAATATAGCTACGACCACTACCTTGGTAGGACATACGCTATTTTACGCCGCTGATCTAATTGTTTACTGTCACGTGTTGCTGTAATGAAACCTAAAATAAATATGAAAAAAAAAACACTAACGATCCGACATACGACATGACATATTCATATACATATATTTTATTTATATATAATGATATCTAATTGACTGTATTTATTGTAAATAGTCACCGATGTTTGCTATGACGTACTGAATATATCTGTACTTGAATGGATAAAAAAAATACTTGCCTGACACAAAATGATTAACAAAAAAAAAAAGAAGTAATAAAAAAAAAAAGAATCCATTTATCAAGAATGCTGCGCCCCAAAAATCCTTCTATCCCCCCCCCCCCCCCCCCTCCCCCCCTTACATGAACGAATTAAGAAAGGCGAAGACCCTTATTATTATGGGATATGAACAAACAAAAAAAAATTATAAGATAAAATAAAAATAAACAGTGTGTGACCACGTAAAGAAATATTTGCGATTAGTGCAGACGCAGAGTTCCGCAGACCAATTGTCGCTCTGTTGGTAATTTCGAGGGTAAAAAAAGGGAAAGCTGAATGTAATGTGTTTGTTATATGTCGTAAAGCTATAACTCGACGACGACTCGTCGAATGGAATCGCATGTATCATTTTCTTTTTACATGGATAAAAAAAAACGAAACGCCCTTCGTAATAATATTGCTGCTGCTTCTTGTCGTTAATTAATTATACGAGCGATCTTAAATAATCTTACACTCTGGATTCTTTTTCTCCGATGTTTAGCGCGAAAACTTTGAGTAAATTTTACGATTTGGCTGATCAATATTAAATAGAATTTATGAACATTGAACTAGTATTTAAAGGTAAAATTTGCTAAAAGTTTTGATGGCCTTCAAAGAATGCGTATAAATTAAACTATTGAGTTGACTTGAAAAATCGTTGATCTTAAAAGTTTAATCAACTATAAAATGAAGGAGACTTTCTAATTTTAGTCTATATATAATTTTCAGAAAAGAGTCCAGAGTGTAAATTAGTTATTTTGTGTCATCGAAAAAGAGAAAGCTAACTGTGTTAACTTGATTTGCGCTGAAAAGTTAGACGAGGATTCGCGAGAAAAAAAAATAATCGTCGTCGCTATTTTTCGTATGTCGCGTTTTTGCTATTTTTATAAAAAAAAAGAACTAAAGGAAACCAAGAAACGCGGTAATTCTCCTTATAAACGTTGATTTCACGCACATACAGTATATAAATAAATGCATACGCTTAATATATAAATTTCGAATTCTAAGAGTTGCGTTGAGGCTGCAAGCGCGCGCGCGTCATTCACACCAACGAACGATCGCTCGCGAGCATCTCGTATATTTGAATTTTGTAAATTGCCCGATCCACACAGTAATGAGAAATTGACAGATTCGAGCGAGTAGTTTCGAAACCGGTTGATATAAAACAAATTTCGCGTGGGATAAATTTCTAGCGAGCGAGCGAGTCAAGAAAGAAGCGAAACGATCAGGCTATATAGAGAGACTTCGAAGAAGGAGGAGGGACAGGTTGCCAAGATTTTGTAATTGCAAGCTCGTCAAGCTAATACATATGTCAATATTACACTCGTAAAAAGAAAAAAAGGTGGAGAGACGAGGAAAAAAACGTTAGAGGAATTACACTTGATTGCTGCGGCGCGTGGAGTTCGATGCTTTCGGTATAATGCTAATTCGATGGGCGATCAATGAATCGATCGGCGCTAATATGAAAGTGCGACGAGAACGCAAGACAAAAAGAGGGGGTGCGAAAGAAAAATCGATCGACCGGCTGATTGATCGCGTATTTTCGTTTCTGAATCGCGACTACACACACGCATTTTATCATTAAGAGAGTAAAAAAAAATGTAAAGGAACGAATTTTCAATTGCCTCTTTCGATTATATCGCGCGGATTATAAAAGGCGGTTTAAATAGAGAGAACAAAATAACGTAGTCACGATTTGGAAGGGAGTATTTAGGAAGACTTTTGAATTATGGACTTTCGAATTTTTCATATTTGAGAAGTTTAAATTAAAGAAAAAAAAAACTTATAAAACAAATGAAACACTGGGAAGCTCCACGTACAGAGTCGCGACTCTTGACCCAACCAGCATGTCCAACAATTTACGATATAATTATAAGTACATTATATTAAGTGTTTTCAAAAAAAATATATGATCTATATATGATAATAAAAACGGAAAAACGTTAAGTTTGTGCTTGTCTAATTATTTATTCCCTTATATACTTATTTTATTTTATTTTATTTAATGCGGTTAAAACTTTAATTTACTAAGAAAATAACAAGTTTTCAAGATATCTGTAGTGTTTGATTTCATTACACATTTATAAGTTTTTTCATATTGTTCTCTAAATCATGGTATAAAGACACGTTCAAGTTAAAAATAAAGCATAGAATTTTAAAAATTAAGTATCTTTTTTATTTCCGTTAGATTAAAAAACTAATATTTTACAACCATCTTAAATGTATTAGTTATTTTACACGGAGAGTTTATTGGAGGATATCAATGTTTCTTATCTTTTCTGCCTTTACTCTTTGGTGTAGTCGAGCCAGGGCCTATGACGATACGCCCTGATGCGATTTCTTCTCTTTCGACCGAATTTTCTATCTGTTTCTGAGCTTCTAAGAAAAACATGAGATCGCGTATTTGTTCTCGTAAATCTACAACTTCGACTTCTTTCTTGTCTTTAAATTCGTTCATTTCATCTTGCAACTGCTTGTGTTTGATTTGCCAAGATGTTTGATTTAATTGAAGTGCTTGTCTCAGTTCTTTCTCCTCGGCTAGTTGAGTTTGAGCTTGTGTTAGTTTAGCGCTTGAGCTCAGTAACTTTTTATCTATCATTTGTTTTTCACGAGTCAAAGCTGATAACTGATTCTAAAATATAATAAGTGTATTAATTATTATTAAAATTTCACGATTTAGTACCTTTAAAAACTTACAGATAGACAAAATAAATTTACCTTAATTCTAGAATTTTCTTCGTTAAGATATTCAATTTTCTCTCTTAACTCTGTTGTTTCTGCACAAGTTCGCTGTTCAATTTTTGCTAGCCTTTCTTCAAAGTATTCTCTCTGTGTTTCAAGTTGTGAAGTTAATAAATATGTGAATTCCAACTGCACAGAGTCAACTTTTTCATCAACAGCCGCTCTTTCACCTTTATTAGATTCTTGACCAGCTTCTACCATCTTTCCGTCTTTATTTTGTAACAATCGATCAACCCAGTGATCTCCAACATAATCCCAAACTCGATTTTGCCCTAACTCCATTGCATAACAATGATGTGTATCTCTATAATGTTCAAATGCATGACTTTGATCGTAGCGTCCACATCCAATGTGACCACAAATTAAACATATCCATAGTGCTTCATTGCTTGCTTCTGCAACTAATTATATTTTTTGTTTAAAATTGAGATAAGCTTATTAATTTAGTAATGCTAGCCTTTAACTTGTTTTATTATTAAATAATAATTCTAAAATATTTTACTGGATAACTTATATCAAAATTTCATATTTGTAACAATAAGTTCTATTTAAATTTAAAAAGAATTGTAGCTATTACAAGAATTTATATATTATAAGAATTAATGAAAAATATAAACATACCACATTCCATACAATGACTATCAGCAACAGGTTCAGGAGTTTGAGCATAGCGACAAACAGGACAAGACGTATCACCCCATTTCACAAGACAATCAGCATGAAAAGTGTGATTGCATAAAATTGTAAGTATTCCATCAACACTTTCATCCATTTTTTCCAAACATACTGGACAAGATGGTAATTCTGTATGTCCTGAAAGCGGTAAGCCATTGTCAGCAGTTTCAACTCTTGAAACAAATACCATGTGACAAACAATTTCTGGCTCCAAGGAATTGTATGGAGCTCCATTAAATGTTTCATAAAATTCACTTGCAGCAGTCTGTGAACAAAATATCAATTCTGGAATAATGTTAAATACATTTTCAATTATAATTCAGCTATGATAAATTTACCGATGAGCGAAATGTAATTAATGCCATATATTGATTTGGATTTCCATCTCTAATTATTCTAAAATATTGAATATCTTGGTGACACGCTGCTGTGAAATTCATTAAATCATGACAAGTCATAGTTGCTGGCACTGATAATATACAGATTGTATGACTTCTTTTGGCGGCTGAATGCATTTCTGTTAATGTACTGCAATGTATAAAAAATATGATTGTAAATATCAATAATAAAAATAAATTCTCTAATGATAAAGTTAATTTTACTTTTCTTTGAAAAGATGCAATATCCCTTTTGTTACTTCAACAAAGGGATTCCCTGAAATAAAATTGATTTGATCCGATGACGAATTGCAAGCAGCAGCACCAACAGAATCCATATTAGCAGTTGAAGCAGAAGTAGAAATGCATGACTTCTCTTCCGAGTTCTCTCTAGATGTAGATTGAGACTTGCTAGAAGTTCGAGAACTTTGATTTTGAGGCAATAGTGGTAAAGGTCCTTCACAAGGATTTGAATGCGTTTCTATTGTTACATCTCGTGGTTCTCGAGAACCTCGCATTTTCCTTCCATTTTTATCCATGGCACCTAAAACATTTTTAAGTTTTGATACATATTACGAGTTCGAATCATTGCAAATTGAAAAATAATATTTAATACCAATACATAAAATTTATATAAATGACACAAAACCAGATTTATAAATGAGATTTTATTATTTTCCAGTATGTGTAAAGTACAGGCATATTTATTGGAGACAAAAACAATTCGAGATTATGAAGAACAAAATATTGTACAAGGGCTCTTACTTGCGTCCTCAGGAAGGTCACTGATTTCGATACGAATTACACAAAGCGATACTAAAATTTCAGACGAAGACATTACATACTAAAATTCGTGCTCGACACTGCGAGAAAATCTAAACAGTCATTTGCTCTTGATTTCTTGCAACATGTCTTCATTTCCCCGCACCCTTCGCTTCATCGCCTATGTCCTTTACGATTATAAATTTATACAATTCTCTGACGTCTCCTCCACGGCAGCTGATCCGATGCTCCAAACTGTGAAAACTGTTTGTTTGATGTTTCTCCCAAGTCCCAAATCCCAATGTTGTCACTGTCAGTAGGTATAATTTAAAAATTACTCGTCAGATGTCGACAGTATATCTAGAAATCTACGGATATGTATTGGTTTGGTTTGGTGTCACTAACTCACTACCATTGGTGGGCGCACAAGCTACGAGCGCAGTGTTTTATCTTCAAAAAGGAGCGAACAATTAAACCAATACGAACTGGTTCAGGTTCACTGACCACTGTACAGTGTACTTTTGGGGATGGAGTGTTATGTTTTTATTGTTTCAAGGGATAATCCCTAAAGCAGTTTTACTTGCTGCTGAAACTTTAAACTTCTAATCTTATGTAATGTGAACAAAAAAAAACGAAGAATCAAACTGCTTACTAAATACTGCGAGGTAGACGATGCAGGAGGAGTCGGTGAGTTTCTACAAAAGCAAAAAGAAACTACTATTTTTAATGATCATGTTCTTCATTGACAACATCGTTTCTTCAATTATATTAAATTTTTTTATTACCATAGCAAAGTTATGCTTCAATTTAGGACAGTCACAAGTTATATAACGCAAAGTCATAACCTCAAATGCTACAGTTTCTTTTCGTTATCTCAAACAGATAAGATTTCTTATGAATTTCTTTGAATCGCTTTTGTTAGTACAGGTTTATCAGTGGCGTATGATCGC
Organism: Megastigmus dorsalis; assembly: GCA_900490025.1. Lineage (NCBI taxonomy): Eukaryota > Metazoa > Arthropoda > Insecta > Hymenoptera > Megastigmidae > Megastigmus > Megastigmus dorsalis. The sequence continues at coordinate 165,938 of UELU01146808.1, read as the reverse complement.
AAGCGATTTTTAATTAAAACGAAAATTTCTCGTACATTTAAACATTTGCCATTCAGAATTTACATAACTTTTAAATTTGAATTTCTTGTACCCCTAAAACATTGTTTAAACTTGAATAAATTTTTATATTTTTAAAAATAAATGTGTATTATTAACTGTTTGTTAAAAGCAATGATTAAAATTAGTGAATTTGTAATTATGTCACCTGAGCAGTTGCTAGTACTTGGATTTCTAAATTTATAAAGAATAATCTCCTTAGTATTATCTTATGTAAACCATAAGAAGGTAGAATTTATTTGTATTTATAAGAGTGTATTTATAATACCTTCTATTATTCCTGTCAAAGATTGCTTTGCTGATACTCAACAATGTAAGTAATTTGGATAAACAAGAACCTATATGATTAAAGTACAGCTGTATGATTAAAGTGCAGCTGAAAAACAATCTTATTTTAAAATTTTGTTTTAGAAAACTAAGATTTATTATATATGAGCCAGTATTAATAAATACTGTACATTATTTTAATAAACATGTAAAAATAATTTTTAAAATCTATTGCATAGCTTTTTAATATATTACTTATCAACTGGGTTAAAAAAATTAACATTTTTATCATTATTGAAGTCATAGAATCTTAAAAAATATCTATGTAAATCATAAATTTAACAAGTATATATTTATAAATATATATTGTCTTCTTATTATGTTTTCTTTTCTTATTCAGGTTGGCTGATTTTGATGAGTTGCTAATAGACGATGCTGAAGAAGTAGAAGAATTAACCATGACTTCTTTGGGAAAGCTTGTTTTTGTTGACATACATTCAAGGCATCCAAAACAATTGTTTTCAAGTACTTCATCACCAAATTTTACTGAATCTTTGTCACTGGCTTTTGAAAATCTATTCTATATGCCTTATGACATCATTGAAAATTATGGAAATATCATTCATACATTGGATATTAGTCACAATAAATTTGGCAGGTTATTACACTTTTATAAATATATTTATATTTTTTTTTTTTTTTTAATAAATTTAGTTGTCTTTTACAGAAATTTACACTTTTTGGCTGAATTTGAAAATTTAACTTCTTTAATTTTGGACCATAATAATATTGATGCTTTAACAATCTTCCCTTATATGCCAAAACTGCAGCTTCTCTGGCTGAACCACAATAATATTGAAGATTTATTTCCATTTTTAAAAAATTTATATGCCAGTTTTCCCAATTTGCGATATCTGTGTCTTATGGGAAATAAAGCAGCACCAAGTTATTTCAATGGAGGAAGTTTTTATGATTATCTCCAATACAGGTGCATAATAAATTTTGTTTCAAAAATTTTTTATTTAAAATAATATTATTGAAGCATAATTGTCTTATAAAACTTATTTTTATTTGTTTAATAAACAGATTATTTGTTATCTCGTGGTTTCCTCGACTGGTACACCTTGATGATCGTATTGTTACACCTGAACAGCGAACAGAAGCCAAGAGACTGTTCAAAAGGCCTTTCTTTGAACAATTAATTGAAAATGCACCGGTTCCTGACTGCTTTAAATTCTTACATACTAAACTATCAACATTTTTCATTAATCCAATAAAACTGCCAGAGACTGGCAAATCTACCAGATCAAACGTTATTGTCTAAGTCAGTATTATGTAAGTGAAAATTTTGAATACATTTTTTATACAGCATTGTATAATAAGAGAAATAAGTATGAATTTTAGAACTATACTGTTAAATAGATTTATACATGGAAGCTTTTACATTTTTATGGCTGCATAAATAGTGTGTAGTAATTTTTTAAGATTTTTATACTAAAAGCTATCTATAAATTAGAAGCGAGCATGTTTTATACATATGTCCTTTTATAGGCTTTTGAGTTTTATATTTTCTCAGTTCTTTCAACATTTTTTATATATCTTTTAGTATTAAACGCACATAGAGTACAAAGTTTTTTAATTTAATACTAACATTTTTATACTTTTATACACATCATTGTATTAAGAAAAAGACATGATGTTTTTAATAAGGTAGGAGACGAACGATTCATTTATCCGAAAATAATGGTAGTCGAATTCCCAATAATTTTATCTTTGTAAAGTGGCCATCAAAAATGTAAAGTTCTATAAATGTTCTATTCACATATTTTTATGTACTAATAATCGAATATCACTACGTAAAAATTAGTGCCTTCAATAACAAAAGTAGTGTGATAATGCTTTGTAATTTTAAACTTATAAAAATGTAATATATTTTAAGAATTCTTGGATGAAACAGAATCCAATTAACTTTTATAAAATTATAAGTATACTAATTTCAATAAAAACATACACAAATATATTTGAATCACTAATTTTAAATTAAATATCAATCTTTTACAAATCCCATAGGTAAGTAGCTTAATACTTAGATTATGCATAATATATTTATTCGAGATTCAATACAAAACTTCAATGGTCTATCTAAACGCCTTATCATATTAAGTATTGCACAATTTTATAATTGAAAAGTATTTAATCACAATATTACTTTTCATGGAGTGCACAAATAATGAAAGTCACGAACGTAATGTTACTTAAATAATTATTCCATCTATTTAGATCATAGCAAATTGTCGGTAAAGGTAGACAGGGGAATATTAACGACTGATTGTAAAAAAGAAGTAATTGTTTATTGAACATAAATGCGTAATGTGAAAATTCTCAAGGAACGATTACACGTAACCACTGCGGTGTTATACAGTGCCAGTTGCGCGAGTGTAATATAAAACAATAAATTAATGCCGTGTATTACAATGCGACCGCGCCTAGTGCCCATATAGATAGAACAATCGCCCCCCCGAGTATTTCACTTTTAGACAAGTCTCACGACTACTTCCAAATCTCTCCCGAGCCGAGTCGTGCGCCATGTTTTATACATGCGTTGCCGATAAACCGCTGAAATGATACTCCTTGTGCTGCGAACATTACGAAACACTTTCTTTTTCCGAATTATTGCTGGAAAGATTCACAATTCTGGAATAAAATGCGCATTGCGCTGCAGCTACGAACCCGACTGAAAGGAAATCGGATTATGTATGAATGCTTTTCTCGAAATTCAAGAGATCTTTGATGAATCGATCAATCATGTCAAATTCAGGTGATTACTTATTGCCAAGTTCTTCATCGAGAGCTTAGGCGCTTACTACACTCTACACTCATCCTACGTCTATTTAAATCGTTCCATGAGCTTTTACATTTATTTAACCTACTTTCCTGTAAAATTAATATTCCCTTTGTTTGTCAAGGATAAAGTATATTTATGTATTGAAAACTTATTAATTATTGACATTTTCAGTGCTCAGACCCTCGTCAATCTGAATAATAAAAAAGTTTAATAAGTACCATTTAATATTCTTTAAAAAGTATTCAGATATGTGTAATTGATCAGATACAAAACAAATAACTTGTCATTCTTGTTTTCGTCATTAATCATTGATACAAGAATTTACACTACTACTTAATGCAAAAATGTTCATTTCTTATCTCTGCATACAATTTGTATCGTTTGTATGCAATATCGTTTAATAATTGTGTAATACCTTTTAGTGACCTATTGAAATATTGGAATTAAAATTAAAAAAAAATCAATATTTCTGAGCAAGTGCCTACGCAGTTTTAGGTATTAATTTATAGCACAAGTTACCGATATGATTTAGTTGTAAAATACTGCTGAGTAATTGCTACCGTGGATTCGATATTATATAAAATTCTAACAACTTGATAAACCTTCAGGCAAAATCTTAACAGGTCATAAAAATCACCTTTTTAACTCATGTTAAAACACCAAATAATATGGAATATTGAATGAAAAAAAAAACATTTTTGATATTATCTCGAAATCGTAATAGCTCTTATATGTTCTTAGCATGCAAAAATAGAAAGCACAAAGCTTCATCACACTTGAATTAATAATTGTACGAGAAAGTAAAACCGATGTCGTATTCTGTACGATTGAAAAAACTCATTTGCCTCGCGATAGAAACTAAGATTTGCGATGAGCGATGGTAATCATGATTCTGTGATATCGGCTAGCATTAGTTGACGGAAAAATATTTCTACACGTCACGTTTTACGCTTATAAATTCTCCTCAAACGCTTTCTTTTGAATGCTAAAGATATTTAAATTTTTTGACCCACTAACGATTTATAGAAAAAGTATATACTTTACATAAATGCAAACTGCCATAATAATATCAGTTTCAACGGAAAGTAAATGCTCTCATTTCCAATTATATTTTAATTCCTTATCAAATGATCGTACTGCATTATATTAATTAAAATCCATAAAAAACGATTATAGTATAAGTAACTGTAGCCATTAATTCATAAAGGACTAAAAGTTTTTTAAACGGATTTAGTTTGAATAACTTACTTTACAAAAATAATTGCAACTTAATAAATTAGAAATAATTATATTTTTTAATTAGTCTTTTATACTAGTCACATCAAAATTTTTTATCTCCAGAAGAATAATTTCGCGATAATAGTTATAAATATAGAAAAAGGTCAGCAACATCTTTATAATATATTCTTTATGCAAATTTTTGCTTGCATATGAATCATTGTTTATACGTAAGATTTGAGTCAGAAGTATTTTCATACTCTCACTGAAGCCAACTGAATACTTTCTTTTCAAACATAATTTTTTTTCCAATACAAGCAGTTACAAGCCAGTAGCATTAATTCTACACGAGAGGTGTCACAATCAATTATTAGATATCAGAATCCACTCGTCGATTATCAACGTCAACGCATAATTTCTTTCGCTTCGGAATTTCACGCCCACAGTCAGCCGGTCAGTTTTTTTTTGTTATCGCACGCACTTTTAATGCCCCTGCGCCTTCCTCGCAGGCGCATCGCATAGCGGACGTAAGTCGCACGCAATTCCAGGCCATTAATAGTCGGCACTTGTTTAATCGCGAATGCGTCAAGTGACCGCGACTCTAAACATCCACACCGACTGTGTATGCATGCACCAACGACATGTACGGCGCATTGGTCGTGGAATACGATTATTGGCATAGTTATGCGCTTTCATCGATCTGTCGCTCGTTAAACTCGCGCGCAAGTGCATGCACACTCGATTGCACTACAATTAGGCACAGGCTTTGAACTTCAAATGAGCGTTAATTTTTTCACTCTCTCACTCTCTCTTTCTCTTGCTTCCTCCCGTGGCGCGAGCTCTTCATTCCTGCATATATATACGGACGCCTTAATTACGAAGCGGGACCGAACGAGCGGCGCGCTTCGCTTTTTCTCTCTCCTATACAACAGCTTTACGATTATTAATGGAATGAGCGAACCAGAAATTTGTGTATTGCGGTGAAAATTTGATGTTCATTAACATTTATAGATTCCCCCAGCTGCTGAATGCAATTTACTGATGCATAAATTGCGATCGAATGCGCCGCTATACAAATTCGTATACATTAACGTTTATTGTCTATAATTTGTATAAGCTTCGTTTCGTAACTTGATGCCGAGTATATAAATTTAAACCTGCACGTTTTTTTCTTGCTTCTGTAACAAATGCTCCAGTGCTTCGCCAACGCAAACACGTATAAATAATTGTAAAAGAGCGAGCGAGAAATCAATTAGACAGTACGTAAAAAGTGCATTGATTTATTATATACAGAAATTAACAAATTAATACATTGAGAAAAAGGATGTCTTGAATTAAATGACATTCATTTGATATTAATGAACGTGGATTTGAATATGACGAATTGAATATTCATTTATTATTAATGAATCATTCACTTGTTCGGACGACTTGTATTAAATTCGTCGCTTCTTAACAGTTAAGAAACTCATTCACTAATATTATATGACCCATTAGTTAATACAATAAATTTGATATTGTATTCTTAAAACACGCTTAACCATTTTCAAATAGGTATACTAAAGAATTTTGATTTCCAAAAAGGAAATTTTTCAATTCAATTATACATATATCTAATTAATATAATTATAAATTTAATATATTTCTAAAACCTTTATTATTGAAATATCTAAACCAATTCTAATTGAAGTTTAGTGAGGAATGCAGCATTCAATGAAATTTTGGTTATAAACCATCATTGAACAGTTTGAAGTATAACCTGTTGTTATTTTGATTAGATTTCGTAAAAATCTAATTTCTTCACGGAAAAAAAAATCCGTGAACTGCACAAACTTGTTGGTCTAAGTCTATAACACAGTCTACAGACTTTTGTTTCCGTGCTGAAAATATTATCCTTATTAATAATGATAATTATTTCGTATACTCTTTTATACACGTTCCATTTCATGTCAACTTCGGATATCAGCGTGTCGGATCGTAGTCTCTCTCTCTCGTCTCTCCTCCGTTGTTCACGCTTTTGTAGCATACATTTTCGCGGTATCGATGTATTTATTCATAATATAATAGGATTAGTTTTCCTTGTTATAATAAGGATCCTCATTATAATGAAATAGATACGCAAAAAAGTAACTTATACGTATTTTAACATTTGGTGTAATAATTATTATATACACTCTCAGTACTAATAAATTGAAATATTAATCTTAACTCATATTCTTTTACTATTAAGTATTCTTATCTGCATTTACTTACAATAACATAACAAATGGCTTTTATTAAATGTAAAGGTACGTTAATAGTTAAGTACAGGAGTTTAATAATCAGCTTATTCGTTTTTAATATAAGTACTATTCGTTAATCGTAAGTTAATGAAATTTCCATTTAATGCAAGACATCTTTTTTCTCAGTGCAGTCCTGAGTTTCAATTGGTATTATAAATTGACGCTCCAAAAATTTGTTATAGACGTTTCACTGATCGGCATTTAAGTTTTCGGCCTCCGTCGTGTGTACCTCGCTCATTTTATAGGATTCATAATCTCTCTCCGGAACTTCAGGTGCATCGTTTTTCGAAAATAAAACTTGATAGGACAAGGTGCCGAGTGCGCCTCCGATCATCGGACCAACCCAGTACACCTTAAATCAATAAAATGATTCCGATCGTAAAAATGCGATTAGCTGTCTGCAAAATGATAGAAAATATCAAAGGAATCGGGTAGCTGGATCGTAGCTATGAACCATGTGGTTTATGTCACATCGATATAGTCAAGGAATTTATGTAATATTTGTGGATCACCGGTAAATTTAACGGCATTTTGAAATATCTTGTCTTACCCACTGGTGCTTCCAAGCTCCGTTCCAAAGCGCAGGAGCAAATGTACGCGCTGGATTCATGCTGCATCCAGTATACGGACTCTGGAATAAGAAAGCCAATAAAACACTCAACCTTAGTAAGAAATACGCATTTCTAATTGAGTTTAAAAAAGCATTTATTTAATTATGATTTGAAAATTACCGGAGGTGAAACTGCAGTATCGGACTATCAAACTGTTTTTACGAATATTATTTTCTCGTTTTACGCACTTAATCCAATTTTTAATGAACATCAGAGTTTTAAATAATTAAAGTGTCTTAGTAAGTATAAAATATAGACTCAGATGATATAAAAATTTAATCGGTAGTATTAATAATAACAGTGTAAATAATTTACAAATATATCCGTGACTTTAATAGCAATAGCAATCTATAGTAAAAATTTTAAAAAGTACGTAAGTATAATTAAATACGCAGGTATCTTAAGTTCTCTACAATTTGCTCATCCGTCAAGCCTGAAAGTTGGAAATATTGTCGACGAGGCAAACTTTATATAGATCCGTCTCGGCAGCAGCTCCGCAGTCAAAGGGCTTTGATTAGAAGAGAAAGGGGAGAAAGGGGATAAAGGGGATAAAGGGGATAAAGGGAAGAAAGGGGAGAAAGGGGCGGGAGGCAGTGTCCGAATCCCCGAGTCTTTGATAAGTGCACGCGGCATAATAAACAAGCAGCTCACCGCGGCAAAGGAAATAGCGGCGACGGCCATGCCGAACCTCAGGGCCGTGGAGTCTGTGGTGTGGGCGCATCTCGGGTCCCACGTAGCGCAGGCGCCTATGAGGATCAGCGACGTGCAGAGTATCTCGATCAGGATCGCTTGGCCGATCGATAATTCCGGGTGGATGACGGTCACGCAGAGCGGCGTCGTCGAGTCCGGATTACCGTCGTTCATCAGCAGCACCGGCGTCACTATCTTCGGACACGCATAGATTTTTCTTTTTATTCCTTTGCTTTTCGCATTCTACGCGAAATGTCCCGACTATTTTTACGGGGTGCCTGAAACTTACCTTTATCAATCCATATCCGAGAGTGGCGCCGATGAACTGAGCTATTGCGTAAATGACACCCGTTGGAATGGACTTGAGTCCGATCATCACAGCTCCGAGTGTCACTGCTGGATTCAAATGTGCCCCACTTATATGGCCGAATGTCTAACAGAGGCATTTTTATCGTTACGATTGTTTCAATCATAAAATACAATATAGTTGCAAATTTAATTTTTTAGAAGGTACTCTTTGTCGATGAAAAATTCTAGTCGATAGATCTTAGAACGGAAAAGATGGTTAGTCTTACCATAATTAAGAGATTGACTGTCAGGCCAAAAGTGAATGCCGTTTGCATCGGAGGCGGCGGCGTAGCTACCATTGTGCCTATGCAGCCCATACATCCTATGAATATGAGAGTAGCCGTTCCAATCACCTCCGCTACGAACATTGTAAAGGTCCCGTCCTGCACCTTCCATGGATCAACTGCTCAGACGACAAAAGCACACATTTTTCTCCTTTTCAGACCATTTTATTGAGAAAAAATACAATGCTTCGATATATTTGAGTCTATGAGACTCGCACACAATGCACAACCGGATTCTCCTCGCCTACATGAATTACATACTAATTTTTGTATAATAGACTTACGCTTTTGTTGATTGGAAGACATTTTGCCGATCGCGAAGCTATGAAACGTTAAATTATGATGTAATTCCGGAAGAAAACGCGATGCCGACTGAAAAACAGGTTACATTTTACAATTACCGATCGCTAAACTAACGTTGAACCGCAGACGAGCTAAGAAAAAACTGATTGGCAAAAATCATGGTCGTGCACTATCTCGTTGCCACTGTCCGCTGTGACTAGGCGAGCCGATAGATTCTTATCTATTCTTCCTATTATTCCAAGACATTCAGCCAATGGCTAATGATATTATATGAAATCAATGTTGGGTATGTGCATTTTTGTACGACAATCGTTATCGTACGTGCAATCTCGATCGGACTACATTTTTCAAGAGAAATTTAAGCCTTGACATTTTTTCAAATGCTTGCCGTACGAGTTGATACAATTTACCTACTATTTCGCCATTCCATTTTCGGAAATACTTCTTTTTCATACACCTGATTATATTTAGAAAAATTTTAAATAACATTGCATATCTGCAATTATGCTACCTTATTTTACTCTGTATTTTGAGATTTATCAAGATAGAAATATTAAAAACACTTACCTCAATGTTTTCGTCAAAATCAATATTAATTTTGTTTTTTTAAACCTCCAGCACTTCTTCAAACACATCCACATAATTTTTTTCATTTTCAACGTATTTTTTTCAGAAGCAAATATTATATATCATTATCTATATAAGTATATTGACGAACATCGAATTCATGCACAAATACATGCGTAATTAAAAATCCAGAAATAAATTCTTTCATTAATATGCATAAACCCCCTTCAGTACAGTAAAGAACGACTGAGCTTTCCATCCGGAAGTCATCGAGCAGAGTCGGATCGAGCAGTTGCTGTCCTCATTCCACCCACATTACCTCCCCTCCATCACCCTTTACCGCATCCTGACATCGATGTTTTACCTACTCCTCATCTCTTATTCACAATAAACTTTCTTCCCCGTTTCTCGTAATAATACGTTTTCGAATACGCGACGTAGAAGCCTACATTTGCGTCATCGGCAATTTCAAAACCTGCATGGAAAAGCAAATGCCGAGAAGAGCATGCAAAGCACAGCAGCGGCCATGTCGAGCAAAGTAGCTGCGCAGCCGGAAACGGGAAAAATCCCTTACTTCAACGAAAACTACATCGCCGACACGGAGTACGTGGTAAAGGTGGCGAAAACCTTATTGACGCCCATAGGCATTTGGCCCCGTCACGGTGACAACACGACCAGGAGCAACATCATCATCTACATCCGCGTCTGCATCATCTTCTGCCTGATGCTCTTCCTGCTGACTCCTCACTTCATCTGGACTTTCTTCAAGGCTGAGGATCTGCGCAAGCTCATGAAGATCATAGGAGCGATGGTCTTCAGTTCCCTCGCTGTCCTCAAATTCTGGAGTCTGATCATCAACAAGCAGGACATTCGCGCCTGTCTAGAAACGATGGAGAACGACTACAAGGCGGCCGAGTCGGAGCCCGAACGTCAGATCATGATAAAGAATGCAAAGATCGGTCGGTTCTTCACGACCGCCTATTTGGGACTGTCCTACGGCGGTGCCCTTCCCTACCACATAATCATGCCACTGCTTGCCGAGAGAGTCGTTAAATCAGACAACACCACCATGATACCGCTGCCCTACCCCAGCGAGTACGTGTTCTTCATTGTCGAGGACTCGCCCCTTTACGAGATCGTCTTTGTCACCCAAATACTCATCAGCGGTATGATACTTTCGACCAATACTGGGGTCTACAGTATGATAGCTTGCATTGTCATGCACTCGTGCTGTTTGTTCGAGGTGACGGGATATCGGGTGGAGTGCGCCTTGGAGGCTAAGAAGTTTGACAAGAGCCAGGTCGACTCGAAATTCACCAACAATCTCGGCAGGGTCATCGACTTTCATGTGCGAGCCATACAGTAAGAAAATCCACTGATAAAAAATAGCAAATGGCACGTCTTTTGAAAGTGCATTGTTTAACCATCATATTGTGATTGTACTTTATTTGTTTTCTGTTTTCGACAATGGAATATTTTTAAATTATTGCAGTCGTACAAAATATGTTTTTCTGAAAATATGTATAAAAAACATGAGACTAGTCAGTGCACTTTAAATACTTAAATAGTCTTGTATGTTAGGCATTGATATAATAATGATTTTATTATAAATTAATTTAATTAGCCAAACCGAATTATTATAATTGTTCACACAAAATACACGTGGATTTTCCATATATGTAGAATGAACATTTAACTGCATATACTAATCGAGCTAGTAATAGAAATTTTTGTTATACAATTTATACAATGACATGGCAAAGTATTTAATCAACTCATAATAGTATATTTCGTATATGGTCCGAACAATATTTTTCGATTCAAAATTTGTTTTTGCGCCTCATTTTGCGGGCGCAAAAATCAATTTTTTAATTTTGCAGGCGCATAATAAGGGTGCGCAAAATAAAATTTTGCGCCCCCAAAACGAGGCGCAAAAACAAATTTTGCGCCAACTGAATCGAAAATAAAATTATACCGTCACGGATCCAGTTTCTAATCACTTAAAGCACTCTGTGTATTAATGACTACTTACAATAAATAAAATAACAGGTTTAATTTTATATTATTTTAATTTGTTTCATACGTTAATGATTATTGTTTCATTAATTTTACAATAAATATAGATAATTAATCAATAATAAATTTAAAGCAGTTTTTGATTGAAAATAGAACCATAGATAGATCAAAATTTAGAATTTATAGAATAAAACCTTCCAAAAAGTACAAAATACATATTAGTCAAGCAAATTGTAATTAGGTATGATCTTTAATTACATAGGAATCATTTAAATACATAGGAAATCAAATGATTTAGTGAAATGAACCGAATCCTGATCAATATTATTTTGTCCATAATGATAATTTTAGAAAAAAGTACATAGTTTCTAATAAATTTTACTTGGATGTTAAATAGAGTATTTTTGATAAATCCATCTATGATGATTTAAACGTGACCTGGTTTAAAAGGAATTTATTCTCACAGGCCATTTTCAGTATAAACTGTTTCAATTACCATAAAACAAATGCTCAGTATTTTATATGTAAAGTAAACATTTTACTGCTCTCATTTCTTTAAATACGACAATCAATTCCAACTGAGACAATTTAAATATTTTACTTAAAATAGTGCATAATTTTGTCGGCAAGATCAATCCTGGCAAGAAGATAAATTTTACATCACCATAAACATAAGCTATTTAAGAAAAATATGTATATTTCATATTGATTGCATCGCTTTTACAAATGCAATTCACAACTTTTATGGACAAAAAATTACATATATTTATTTGAAATATTTATGATCTGTTTGCTCGAGGTACGCTGAGACAATGGAAAACGCACTTAACATAGTAATGCTTTCGGAAATGGCTGGTTGTACATTAATTATTTGCTTTCTGGAATACGGTATTTTACAGGTAAGTCATTTCTTAATATTTAGTAATTAAAATATTAAGTTAAAATTAATTTTATTATAATTTGGTAATTAAAATTGATGTAATTATAATTTTGTACACTAAGTAATGTCTAAGAAAAGCATGTCAAATATAAATATCAATTGTCGTTGTTAATAACTACAAAAAGTTCTGCTTAGTCTACACCTAGTAAATTACTGAGCATTTAAAATAAATGTAGATAACTTACTTTGATCTTATTGTAATACCAACAAAAATCGGCATAAATCTTGATTGACCATTAATGTTAAGTACTTATTGGTGCAACTTTCTATAGTAAATCACATTAATTACTCATAGTATAAGGATATTATTGCTTCTAATTGCTTTTGGAGATTAGTATAACAAACAGAAATAAATAGGAGATTCTACGTTCACAAACTTCCTGTTGCACACACGAATACCATACATTTAAAATTTAAATGTATATAAAATTCCTGAAAACGTAAAGTTTCTTTGTAATTACTCAATTTTAAAAACAATCTAATTAACTAAGTTGTTTATTTTACTTGTAATAAATTAAAAAAAATTATAATTTAAATGATTTTATACAGGATTTAGAAGATAATAATATGCTTGGTATGGGGACTTACTGTGTCTTAATGACATCTATATTCGTGAACGTGTTCATTCTGTCTTTCGTTGGTGATAAAGTCAAAGAGCAGGTACTTTTCGCTTTTACTGTATCTCTCGGTACACCCTTTTTTATTAAACCACTAATACGAGTATTTGTCTATCAATGTGTTTAGAGTGAATTGATTGGTTTTTCTGCTTACTCCATTCAATGGTTCGACTTGCCAAATGAGGTTATTCTCAAAGATTTAAAGTTTATAATGGCACGAGCTAATCAGCCCACGAGATTAACAGCTGGCAAACTCTTCGATCTATCACTTCAAGGATTCTGCGATGTAAGAATTTCTCAAATAAAATCAAATCTCTTCTTGGTGTCTTATTGCGGATGTATTTTACAGGTGGTAAAAACATCAATGGCATACTTAAACTTCCTTCGGACCCTCGAAATCACGTAACTGCTTTAGCCAACCGTTTTTCTGTAAAAGTTTGTTGCTGTTATGAATCAGTTGTATTATTATTGTTGAATTTAAAATACTCAGTGCGTATATCTGTAACTTTATAAATTACACTTTCCTACTACTGAAGATGCAAATTGTCCTAATTCCATCAAATATTCATTACTTATACACAAGAGAAACGTTTTCTTACTTTTCAAACTGAACCGAACAAACAAAAGTTTCATCGTAGCGAAGAAAAAATTGCTAGAATTCATTGCAACTTGCGAAAATTCAATTGTTGTTACATGACTATAATAGATGCATTTACCCTTTCATGTTATTTTCTCTAGTCTTTTGTCCGATTCGTAAAAGAAACGTTGTCTCTATGCTTGGTTAGAAAAAGACAAAGTTTAATCGAGTCGAATCTTCTAAATAAACGTCGCAATTAAAGCTACCGCCGGGTATAAGAGTGATCGCAACAAATCAAAGATACTTTTTGGATCGATGTAATACGACTCATTGAATTTTAACAGCAAAAATGGTAAGGCCATGGACCTGTACGAAATCATTGCTTATGAAGACCGCGCGATGTGAACGTATTTTCTTATCGTGAAAAAATGTTTTCCTGTTACTTCCAAATATATTGTTAGTAAAAAATTAAAGTTTATTCTTGGTATTTTTCTGATTTTTCACTAATTAATAGTTTATTCTCTTACTAACATGTTGTGTATAAATGATTGGAGATTAAACTATAATTATTTTTCGCAGTAAATAATTAGAAACATAAATTTTCCGATTTCCTCATAAATCTATTTATAACTACGTCATTTTAAAAATTGTCATGTGGGATTTACATCATTAAGTTAATCGTACAAGTGATTATAATATTAAAGTTTTACCTTGAAAAGTTAAAATAACAGAAATGGATGAACAAAAAGAAGTATTCGCCTATTTTGATGAAAATATTACGAAAAAAGAGACGAGATTTCTAGTGAAGAATGAAGAGTATCAGAAAGATGTAAAACACGCTGTCGAATTGAACAGGAGAATCGCAAATATAATTGGAATTTGGCCAATTTTTCCAACGAATATTTCAAGTTTAAATCTTCAAATGGTAGTAAAACGATTGAAAAATGCACTTCTCTATTTTCTGCTGTTATTTCTCATAATTCCTGGAATTCTCCACATAGTGTTAGAAGAGCATACACTAAAACGTAAACTTCTTAAGGTTTGATTATGTAATAATATTATACGTAATTTTAATCATAATTCTATAACCAACAACTGTAATGTAAAATCTTCTCTGTCAACAATTCCTGACCATTAAACCAACATTTAAGGCAGTTTATGTAGCTCGTGTGGGTGAATAAAGTACCACCAACTTTTTAACGATATAACAATTGTTGTAAATCGACCGTATTGCAAAAGTTGGTTGCTTCATCCATCCCCGCATTTAATAAGCGACTTTTCACTCTTGCAGATTTAGAATGTAACTATACTAAGTCATACAACAAGTCATTCTGAAAATGAAAGAAACGTATATCCAGACAGGGCCGATGATCCTGAACACGATGGCACTGATCAAGTACACGATGATACTGTTCCGCGAGCACAAGATTCGCAGGTGCATCGATCTCGTGGAGTCCGACTGGCAGAACATCGGCATCCAGGAGTTGCGTACGATAATGCGACGCAATGCCAGCCTGGGACGCCGTCTGACTTGCATCAGTGCTATGACCTTTTACAGCGCTGGACTCTGCTACCGTCTCATCAACACCCTCCTCACGCCCAACATCTACCGCGGCGGTCTGCTCGTCAAACCTTTGCCTTCTCCGTTGTTCGCAGGCATCTTTCGTTTCAACAGCAGCGCCCGGCTCGTTTACGAGACGATATTTGCCACGCAGATGATGGGCGGTTTTGCTGTGCACTCGACCACCATTACCACCTGCAGTTACGCTGCTGTCCTGGCTACTCACGCCTGTGGACAGCTCGATATCGTCGTGCATTTGCTGAAGAGGTTGATAGATGAAGACGGCGATAATGGACGTCTGACGAAAGCTCGGGATGCCCTTGTTGGCAAGAGGTTGAAGATCATAGTTCGGCTTCATCTGAAAGTTTTACGGTATGCTTATGATTTTTTTTTCTTCTACTAGAGCACCGACACACCTGTGCATAACAAATCTTTTAACAGTCACTGAGGTTTGCACTATTTCAAATTTAGAGTGTAGAGTTTCTCCATTACATAAGCATCATCTAGTTCAGAATTAACCGATCGATGTAAAATAATACTATAATGTTTCGATCTAGTTTTGTCGATGATGTAGAGGATCTGCTGCATACCATTATCTTCGTGGAAATAGTTGGCGGTACAACCATCTTATGTCTGACGGGATATTCTTTTATACTGGATCTGCAGAAGAATAATGCCTTCAGCACTCTGACGTATACGGTGATGATCACCTCATTGATAGCTTTACTGTTCACTTACTGCTACATTGGGGAGCTACTTTCTGGAAAGGTGCTGTCCTCGATCACATTTATTTCTTATTAATTTGATTCACAATCGATACCCTCTTTATAATTCAAATATTCACCCAATGAATGCATATTGTAAATAATAGAAAAACAATGCGATCTTTAAATGTTATCCTGATATATAATGTAAATAGGCAAAAATGATTGGTGAGAGTTCTTACATGATCAACTGGAACGAGCTGCCACCTAAAAAGATGTTATACATCGGACTAATAATTTCCATTTCTCGTTATCCTACCAAACTTACCGGCGGCAAAATCTTCGAGCTTTCCATGTTCAACTTTGGATCAGTAAGAAATATTTCACAGAACTTTCCTTTTTTTGTCACACTGCAATCACAGTTTTTTGGAATATTCGATACCTTTGCTTTTAAATTTTTTTAATTTTTTCCGTGATTTCAGAAATAAAACCATTGAACATAGCTTTAATACTCTAGAATTTATAGACACACGATTTAATAATACCTCGTGATTTCGAGTTTGAAATTTATGTATTTCCTGTGTTGAGTAATCGAATATTCATGTCAAATATCTACGTAAGATTTTCTAAACAAATTCTGTTGATTTCAATAACAAAACAAATCATATGTTTTAGATAATGCGGTCGGCTGCTAGCTACTTGAATTTACTAAGAACAGTTACAGAATGAGATGATTCATAGAAGCAAGTTAATGCTGAACTTTTACTTACGTTAACGTGTAAGATTATATCAATTTAAATTATAAAGTTAATTTGTTTTGTATGAATAAAATATAAATTTTAAATTCGTATCTAAACCAAACACGAGTTAATACATGCACATATTTCTGAAAGAGCACCGCTTTTCTACTCAACTGCGAGGTATAAACCATGAACGCATAAACTTCACTTATCACGCAATGGACGAAAAATTGATACACTAATTATATAGAAAGTAACTTAAAAAATTTATTTATATTTAAATAAATATAACACGTTTTAGGAGCTTCTATATAATCCTTGCAAATAAGTAAATCATTTACAGGTATTAAAGCATTATTTTGCATTAAGTATTTGATAAATCTATTACTTATTATAGCTATAATAATTCTATTTCTTGCAAACTTGAATTAATGCTTTAATCATAGACAAATCACAGGATTATTGCACTCCTTAAAATATTTTCACTTATATAGGTGATTTTGCGTACTTAATGATGCGATAATACAATACAAAAAGCGCAGCTGCATAGTCAGTACTTGAATTATTTAGTAGTAAATTTCTTCCTTCCAATATTCCAAATTTATTTTTGGCAAATTAAAGCACGGTACTACGGGATTTCTGCCAGAGCCAATTTTGAAAGGATCTAATTGGACTTGATAAACTGCGTCTCCCAAATCACATATGATAGTGGCTAAGCTTGCCTTTTTTATTTCCTTGAATTGTTCTGAAAAAAAAACAAATAAAACCTCAACGAAACCCGTATTTCAATCATTGTAGCATGTTGTCGATCGACGATATACAATTAATTCCTACCGGGCGTAAAGGAATGAGGAAAGTTGGCATTGTTGTAAAAATATTTATCGCCAACTCGGGAGCGATAAAATTGCTCCCCGATTAAACATTGCAGCGTCGGCCCCAACAAACTTCCTGGTAATCTAGTCTCCAATGCGGCGCCAACCAGCAAATCAATATCGTCCACGTGTTCGTAAACCGTTTGCAATTTTTCTATATTCTGAAAATCAAAATCTATATATACCTTTACACAAACGGACGATGAATGAAAAACTTTTCGGGAAAACGAATTTACGCAGGCTTTCATTTACTCTTGTATTTGACTTTTATGTACATAATAGTTGAAATGAAGTTGAGTTATCCGCCTTCCAAAGGCTAGAAACTCCTCGTAAGACGAAGAGCCGTGCAAATTGATATAAGCTCGCAGGCAATTTCGCGTATTCGCTCGGCAGCGGATTAGCACCGGGGCGCAGTACTAAAATTATAAAGTTGAACAAAGAAAGCTGCTCACGCTCAAGGAGATCTCGTTGATAAGCCCCAGAAAGTCGTGGACGCGATCGAGGCGGCAGATTTGCCGGTAAGCATTGTATCCGGGGATTCCATGGTCCCGTCCTCTCTGTATGTCGATGGCTTCCAAATCCATTCCGAAGTCGTTGTCTGAGCGAAACAAGTACTCGGTCACCTATATCGCGCGGACAAAAAGAAAAAGGTGCCAGAAGAAGCGATAGAATCGAATTAAGCCGGCTGCAACAATGGCGTCGCGAAAGCAATTTCTTATACTTATTTGTGGAATCGATCGCGCGGCTGGAGGCAGTAAGAAATAAAGGGAGAGAGAGAGAGAGAGAGAGAGAGAGAGAGAGCGGCAACAATACCTCCTCATGGAAATTCGCGTCTGGTTTTTGTATGGTCTGGTAGACAAGTCCGCGCAGCAGCGACTCGAAGTTATTGTTCGTCTCGACGATCTGCGGCCGGAAGTAATAATTGCTGAGGCGCAGTCGACTGGAGGTGCCGTAGTTGTCCGAGACCAAGCTGCAAACCAAATACCCACTTTTTCTTTATCTCGCACTTTTCGATCGTATATAGGTAGGTTTGTGGTGTGCGTGTGTGTGTGTGTGTGTGCGAGCGGACGGGGCTCCCGGCGACTTACTTTATGTTGCCTTCGATCATGGAATGGAGAAATCGAAAAGCGCCGGAAGTGAAGCTGTTGATCGTGCCGGGATTTATTCGCGCGTCGTAATCGCTCGATAATTGATCTTGAGTGGAGTGTATCTGGTGCTCTCTGTAATATTTCTTGCCTGTGGGTATACCATAAAGATAAATTATTGCCCATTTTAATAATTTTAACTATATAGCATTTTGATACTTTTTTCTTTCATGAAAAGGCCAACTTATCGTTCGTTTTTCAGAACCACTATGTACATTTTTAGTGGCCGATAAAATTAAAGTGTCTATATAAAGCGAAGCTTGTACAGTGAATTTTAGTCAGATTTAACGAAGCTTTCAGCGAAAATCGAGTATTCCTTTTCAATTTGTCGATTTTGCTACGAATCGATATAACGAGCGTGTAAAGAAAAATTCATTTTCTTTAGCTTGTATATCTATAAAATGTAACGCGCATATAGATATTCGTTCCTGTTCTCATAAGAAATCTCACCGAGAATATGAGGTAGCCAGTGTCGATAAGTAATGTGCTGATACTCGGCGATTAGGATGCGTCTGCTCTCTTGAAAAAGCCGCTCGTCATTCCAGTGCGGATTTAAAGCCGCGAGCTCGTACGCGATGCGATTGTGCTCTCTGATTAATAGTGTTTGCAGTACTATCAGCTGGGGGTTTTGATTTGTGCGCGCGTCGCCTGAAAAAGACAGAAATTTTAAACTACTATTACAATGCAGATTATCTCGAGCGATAATTTCCCGTTATTAACATTTAAACGAAATCTAGGTGTTTACTTTTATTTTTATTTAGATATTGTGTGAAAAAATTGGTTCGAGGTTACGGGGAAGGAGACTATAAGTATGATTAGATTTGATCGAGCAAAACAATTCAAGTTATAATGAAGTGATTTTTTTGTTGTAAAGATAAAATTTAACATTTTAATTTTCAACATGGATATATATATATATATGTATCTAAATATGTATTCATATCAATTCTATAATGTCAAAACAGAATTTGTACCAATAAATCGAGTGTGATTAACAACTATGACCAGAAACTAGTTCCTTCGCGATGGTGTACATCAATTCATCGACTTTAATCACACTTATCAGTCTGAATTCCAAGTTTTCCCCTCGCGTTTCCTTTTATTTCTACAATCGAGCCAATGTCGACTACACCCAGTCTCGGTAGAAATCAGTCAACGAGAGTGCAAAACAAATATATCATTACGCACTTTTCTAAAGAGTAGAAGTAAAGAAAAAGCAAAAAAAAAAAAGCAGACACGAGAGTTTTGATAAAAAGCGCGTAGAGAGAAGAAACCTGTTTGGAAACAAATGTCCCAGCTTTTGCGTGCATCGCAGAATCCGGATCTGGTGGAGGTAGGCATCATGACGCGGTCCCGTCGAATCTCGGTGCGCATGCGGCCGCCGTAAAATTCCCGCAGGCTATCGCTCGTGGCTCGGTCCGCTCCGTACATCGGCGATAAATCAAGGAAACTCGAGACTCCGTTCAGCTGCAAAGTTTTATCCCCGCTTTTAGTTTTATATTAGAGGCCCCCGCGTTAGTTCGGCCTAGACGATGTATACGTTTACGCTGGATCAGCCAGACCATTATTCTCGCTTGCATAATTCCAGCGCAAATGGAACTATACAACCGTTGCGTTTGCGTGTTATGTAAAAATTCGCCCAAGTATGAGTCGCGCTTACAGCATCACTGAAATGCTGTACATATTTTATTATCGCTGGAAATATATTATATAGCAAGTTTGCTGGTTTTGAAAAATACATTTAGCATGCGTATATAGATTGTAAACTCGATGAAATATTCATATTTTATTAGAGTTTGTCTTTACAAGCCTTCGTAACTTCGGTGCGTCGCGTTATTGTTAAGTTTATTGAATCCCTTTAGAAATGTTCATTAAAGCACGGTAAGCGCTGTTTGCGCCCATTCCCGTTTGTTTCCGCGCTTTAATAACACGTTCGTGTGCGTGTGGGTGTGTGTGTAGAGGACACAACATAATGAGATGTTGAACAAAGTTGCAAACTCGATTTTCCTACTCTTCGAGTCGCCGGCTAAATCAGATTAGGCGATTACATTTGGAGGTTGGTCCCTTTGATGCTAAGCGCAGCGGCTGGGGTAACTCATTCCACGAGGATTAACGCAAAGTTTACAGCTCCATTAGAAAATTCCCGCCAATCTGTATATTGGAGAATGAAAGTAACCGCGGCTAAGATTTTGCTCCTATTCGCGCGCGCGACCACATTTTTATTGCCTTTCTCGCAAAAAGTATCAATGAGACGCTGATCATTAGAGGTATTTTATTGCTCTCTTAATTTTCATTCTTGCAGAAAACAAAGACAATTGTCTGTCATTTGGGTCGTAGTTATATAAGACTAACCTGTGAATTAAAAGATATTTAATATACCGCGGGTATTATTTATTGGAATTCTTTTTTCCACGTAGGAAAAGTCGCACCATATCTTGCAGATTAAATATCAAGTGCATATTTTGCCATTTTTTACAGCTTCCTGTACATGTATTGCTGCAACATTTATAATAATCTTAGACTACTTATAAAAAATGACAAGACAGAAAATATTGTGAAATTATTGTTTCATTGAGAAATCTGAAAAAATATCATGTTAATCCGCTACGATGATGATCGAGATTTAATATGTTTTACGACGACAGATAAATTAACGGCTAGAACTATAAAAATCGGAAAACTTTTCTATGGCCATAACTGCAGATGGAGCTAGAAAATGAAGAACGCACTGGAATGCTGCCTTGAATAAAAATGGCAATAACCGCGTTTATTATGCAGGCACAGAGAAAGAAAAAAAAAAGTCTGAATTACCTGGTTGGCTGGGCCCAAGGTGCAATCCTCCCTCGCGACCGTCATGCTGCGTACGAAATTCATGCAAGTCTGTCCGTGGCTGGCGTAAAGTCTGTCGCTCGCGGGAACGAGGATTGGCAGACAGGAGTGATGCTGCAACGATTTCGGCAGCGGACCCCGTCCGCCGCTCTCGCAACACTCGATCCCGCCCTCGACTGTATCGATCCATGCGGTAATCATGAAAAAATGCAATAAAACGCTCATTACACCCGTCACTCCTTCCTATATTCCCCCCCGGTTGCGGTACATTGTCAAAAGTGACGGGAGTTTTCCAAAGGCTGCTAGCTCGCGACTAAATGGGCCATTTCATGTCAAGCCGGTCAAAAATTTCAAATCGTTCGAAGTCTATTAGGTAATCCTGGGCGCATTCCCTACACCGAATTATGTATACATAAATACGGGGGAGAAAAAAAGGCGGCGATTATCCGCGCTGTAACCGACTATTAAACTTTGCAGAAAATCGACTAAAGTGTGTGTAATCTCCTTTGAAGTATGCGGCGAGAGATATAACCATTCCGAGAATAACAACCGGAAACATTAGAAACGTAATAAATTTTTGAGAGTCTTGATGCAATTCTAAAGTTTTTTTTCTTTCTCTCTCTATCCTATATCGAGATGGCAAGCTTGTGCATGACGTTTATATATGATTATAAGAATTATTCAGGTATATAAAATAGTACTTTTACAGCGCGCGGCTCTTGCGATTTAGCCGCGATAAAAAAATAAAGCTTCTATCCACAATATTTCTCAAATAGAAGCAAGAAAAATATGTGCAATAGAAGGCAGTTTCGCCGTCACTGTGTGGCTGTCGATGCAAAATTTATATCTCTGCCTATTTTGGAATGGCCCATATATATATATAAATAAGGATTATGGAAAATCGGTCTATATAAGGTGGCGTATAGACGCGCGGAGATTAGCATGGATAGCGAGAGAGGAATAAGCGGTAGGGGAGTTGAGAAGGTTTTTAACATGCACGATGATAAATCATGACTTTACCGGTCTGATCGATTACTTGACGCGCAAAGTCGTGCGCGAGAATTTGCCCCCATTGCATAAGAGCGAGCGTAAAGAGCGAGTCCGTTGCATTGCGCCTCGAGAATAATTGGGCGCTCGCCGCCCGTGGATTTGGTAAGGGGCCGCCCGACGCGCTCAGACCGAGTGCGTGGATACCTGCGAACATTGTAATTGCACCTCCTGTTAGATCACCTCGAGTGGCACGTATTGTTATTGCTTGCACTGCTACAGGCTTTGTTGCGTGAAGCCCCAAGTTATGATATACGTTTTACTGCGGATATACGCGCGTATATAGGTGATGTGTGCATGTATTACAACAAGTAAACGCGTGTTTTCTCGCGATACGCTACTTAATGGCAAATCAATGTCGGCTTGTCGTCGCGAGCCTTCGTGTACCTATACTCGTTGGACGCCGAGATTCGGCATACATTTTCCTGTGTTTAGACAATGCGCGTAAGTAATTTGTTCGGAAACTTTGATCTTGTCGGCGGTGTTGTTTTACACCATTATATAAACTTTTAGATAAAATCGAAAGTAATTGTATGTATAACTGTATCGAATTTCCGAAACAAACACAGAAAAAGGAATGTCGGCAAAATAAAAAGGTGTTGCCGCCAATGCACTGCTCCGATGATTTTCTCGCGTATGTACATGCACGCATTTATTTTCCTTGTACCTATATACGATGATAGATTTTATGGGTAAGAAAGAATTTTTATGTAACTCGTTACAGTGTAGGAACGTGTGTGTGTGCAGGCGCTGATAATAATAAAAGCAGCGGCAAGAGGGAAAGATCCGTTTACCGTCGGAATAACGAGCCGGCAAGACTCGAACAAAGGCGGTATTGCTCTGACCCCAGGACGGATTCTTGAAGTTATTGCAGGATCCCTCGAGGCTCCGGTATTTCGCCAAGCTGTTGCAGCTGCGCTTCTGTCGTCCGCGACAAATTTCGCTTCCGGTCACGCGAAATCCCTGATGCCGTAGAAACTCGAGGAACGTGTTGGGCGTTATGTTATAGCTTTTGTAACAAGGAGAAAGACAGAGTCGGTACGTCAATTAACTGATTTATACATAATGCTTATAGTTATATCATATTCTGCATTCCTTTTTGTTTTCTTTTTCCCTCGCTTAATTACATTTGAATTATAAAATGATGAGCACTATTATTTTTAAGTTTCTAATCTCATGTGCGTCGTGTAACGAGTCATTTTGCGCTAATTCCACAACATTGTAATAGTGAATTAATATTTTAGTGGCATTCGATAAACCTTTAATTGCACAGTGAATTGAAGCAAGAACGAATCGATCCCCTTTACTACCAATGAAATAGATTCAATGAGCCATAATTGATAGGAATAAAAATAAATGTTGCACAGTTGTAGGAAGGCTTTGTTGCCGGCCAGCCTCGGTTGGTCGGCTCGACACCAGCAGATCGTCAATCGATGCCAGCTAGCCAAGCGCGTAAAATCAAATGGATTGAAAATATGAGAAAATAGAATAGAGTCGAAGGAGTTTACTCGGTGATCAGTTTCTCCTGGAGCACTTTGGTCCCGAGGAGTACGATTTGGGACTCCTCGTTGAGCTCGACGAGGGAGTTGGAGACCCGATTGTTCAGAAAGTGCAGCATGGAGGGCGAGTGGGGCGCCGGTGTCAGTCCGTCGCGGCTCGACTGCAGGCCGCGCGCTCGCTCGTGCATATCGGCCGCCAGCTCCCGACCTTGACTCAGATAATCCTTCACGAAACGGAGTGGCACCGGATCCGCATCTTTGACGATACAAATTACACTTTTATGCGCAATCACGCGGCTCGTTGCGAGACTCGACCGTAGCGAAACGCTTCATTCGAATAATGTATAATTGCACCGGCTGAGAGAGCTGGGGAAATTTACCAAATTGCCCGACCAGCCAAGGGCGTGGCTAAAGACCGATCGAAATATATGGTTCAAGGGCTTTGTGCAGCGACGAATCCGCTGCTCGGTTGCGCTTCGAGATGATTTTTTTTCTTTGATCTATCTCTCTTTTTTTTAATATATCTCTATGGGTTGGAAGTTATTTAGAACGTGGCTTTTAGTAAGATTGGTAGGTCGATTGGTAATTTTTTGGCCAGCTTTCTCACCGTGAAATCGAGATGATACGAAGATGAAGATTTAGATGAATATTGAGACTTGTAAAGAATAGGAAAAATAAATGATTAGTACCTTTAGGAGTAACGAGATAATAGTTCAATCTTTGGCAATTCGCTTGCGTAGACGTTGAGTTTTCCGTGCAATTCATGTTCAGATCAACGAATTTGTCGTTTTCAAGGTCAATAAAATTGTAAAGTTTGTTAACGTCTTCCCAAACGGCACTGGATTTCTAAAAAATCAAGCAATACGTCTGAATCGTCTCTAGGCGATAAATTGAACTTAATCCTTTCAGTCACGATTTTTATTAAATTCAAAACAATCAGATTTTGCGCGGCAAAAGAAAAGTACGTTTCTCCGCAATGAAAACTTACATGTCCGTAATTAATTTATGACTCAAACCGCCAATTGCGAAATTGATATTGTAATAATGATTGCGATCGATTGATGAAACGAGCGTATTTATATTTGCACTTGTCGCTTTCGTTATTTTGAAAATATACATCATTGCGTGCGCGAGAAACGCAAGAGCTGAACAAATATAAACTTACCCAATAAGCTTATACGAAATGATTTAAAAAATAAATAACATTTATCTGGATATAATTCAGGTGTCCGACTAATGAACGTGCGGTGACTGAAAGGGTTAATGAACAATTGTATTTGTGATTTTTACGAATCTTTTATTAAACCATTACATATAAACATAATCGTACAAAATATAACTTTTAAAAAAAAAATCAACAATCATGCTAAGCTTGCAGGCGCAGAAGAGGCTTCACAATAATATTAACCTTATTCCGTACGTCCTTCAACTGGTCGAGGTGGTAAATCTTTCCGTTTTCCCCGGCAGCCACGTCGCGCTGTCTCCGCTTGGAGCGGCCCTGAAACTTGTGTCCGCTCCTCTTGCACAGCGGACACATGTTCCCTATCCTCAGGTCGTACTTGGAGCAGGAGTCGCAGCGTCCCCGGGAAAAGGGACTGGCGTGGCCCACGTAATCGTCGTAGGCGTCCAAAGTGTCGTAGAGCCGATGCCTCGGGTGGAGGTAGTCGAAGCCCGCGTTCGAGACCAGGTCCGCCTCCGTCTCCGCGTCGTAGATGGACGACTTGAGGTAGTCGTCGACGCCGCTGTACCTGAAGCCCGCGAGTATGTCCTCCTTGGCGTTGAGGTCGCCGGTGAGGCCCAGGGTCGCCTTGTTGACGAGGTCTATGGCCAGGCCCAGGCAGCGCCGCTCAAAGTCCGCGTCCTCCTTGTAGGCGTACTCGGACCTCGTGTCGTGGGCCAGCCGCCGGATCATCCCGGCGGCCTCCTCGATCGCCATGTCCATGATCATCTTCCTCTCGTAGTCCTCGCAGCTGCTCAACTGGCCCAAGAGGCCCTTGCGCGAGCCTATCCCGAGGCTCGCGTGGCTCTCCGCACCAGCCGAGAGACCGGCCCCGCTCCCGACGTGGACCTCGGAGGCAGCCGCGCTCGAGGCGCTGACCGAGGCGCCGACGCCGCCAGTCCCGGACGCGCCGACGTCGAGCGAGGAGGCCGAGCTGGAGGAGGCTCCGGCGGCGAGGCCACCGGGTCCGAGGCTCGCGTCCACCGCCGCCGCCGAGGACGAGGCCGCCGAGACCTCGACGTCGCGCTTGGCCGTCTCCTCGAGTAGGTTCGGCTGGTGGCGGGAGGAGGAGCCGCAGCAGATCTTGTCGAGGACGCGGCCCTTCTTCTCGACCAGGTGGACGGCGGACTCGGCGATGCGGTCGGCGAGGAGTCGGCTCTTCTCGAGGTAGCGGTGCTTGCTCGACTGGATGTGGTCGAGCTTCTTGCTCAGGAGGTCGTGACCGCCGCAGTGCCGGGAGGCCCGTTCGTCCGCGGGCAGCTGGTCCTCCTCCTCCTCCTCCTCCTCGAGGAAGCGCTTGTTGTACATGCGATAGAGGCTCTGGAGCCGCAGGAGGGCCCGGTAGTACTGCTCGTCCTGGTCGAACTCGCTCAGCTGGTTGCGGGGGCCGCCGTCCGAGAGGCCCCGATCCGACAGCAGACCGTAGGCTTCTTTTTTCACCTGGAACCAAGACGCTCGGACGTGTTTGACGGATTTTCTCGCCGCGCTTTTGTACGCAAAGATTATACAAACGATGTATCTCGGAAATCTTAATGTTTCTACTGCGATATGCAAACGATTTAAAGCGAATTCCAGTAATACGCGTGGGTAACTTTGAAAAGTGTTAAGAGTTGAACAAAAATATCCTACCAACTACTGCTGCAACTTTGTAACAACTGCGTGTATAAAGTGAGTTTTAGTACGATCGATAGTAATGTAATAAGTTTAATTTTCTACGTGCAACATTATTCAAGATTATTGTTTTTGCATAAAATTCCTTGAGTAACGATAAATTACCTCATCCAAGTCCGCGTTGCCATCGGAAATCTTTCTTTTATCGAGACGCGCTCGCACTTCAACGGCATCCTGAGCATTTGCTTTTGTAGCCTGACTCTTAGGCATTCCCTGGTCAATTAAGGATGATCGATCTCGCGGATTCGGATTCACCCGGTAACCAGTCTTCTGGTCGACAAAAACATTAGCAGCAGCCGCGCAATGAGACTCTTCTCGCGGCTGCTGTTCGCTCCCGTCTGTCGAGCTTTTTCCCGAGTCCTCCTCGCCCAGCACCTCGTACATCTCTTTGCTATTCAGCTCTTTAGCGTTTATGCGCTGTTCGAGGCTCTTTATCAGATCGTCGATCTCCAGTTCGCGTAATTGCTCGGCGCTCTGATACTTTTCAGCGCTGCTCGCATCGCTGCTGCTCTTTTTGTTTGCATAGCTAATGCTGGATGCGCGATTATTATCCGCACTCGCGTTCGAATTTAATAGAATGAAAGTAAAGAATATTAATGAGATTTTGTACATCTTATTACTGCGCTGCTTTACTTCGCGATACGTTTTTTTTTTTCTTTGAAAATTTTAATTAAAAGTCCTGACGCGTTTCACAACATTTCGCAGAATCGAGTGGATTTTCTTTTTTTTTTTTTTAATAGTTTTTCTATTGAATGTATTAATTACGGTGGAATAAGTTTCGGAAGGCGTCGATGTGAAACTGAAAATTGAAGCGACTTGTAAGCTATGTTGTACGGAAATATTGTGCCGACGCAAGCAGTTTCGGAACATAAAGTATTGTTGATCGCGTTGTGTAAGGTGATGGAATGCGAATTAACGCTGAATTTGCAGAGCTCGAGCTATCGGGATCAAGAATCCAAAAATATACAATATTTAATAAATTAGTATTTTTATTTGATTTCAAATAAGGTGATAAACTTGTTTAACTCTTGCATTTTATTTACATTTTTTTCATATGTTCTAGTAGTTTTTTTAAATATATTGCATAAACAATAGATTAAATGGAAAATAAAATAGCACGACTATTGCGTTTTTTATTTATTTTTTTATTTATTATATTACATATCTTAAAAAATTAAGATGTCAATACATTAACAAACTAAAAATAATAATACATATTACATTATTTAAAGAATGATACAAAGTTTAATTAATAACATAATTAACTAGCATTCATTTAAGAATGATCAACTCGATAATAGTATCTACACTGTATTATAATCATAGCAATCTCGGCAATTATATACGCACTTATTAACATTCTCGTATAAGAACTCTTAACGTATATAATACTCGATGTTTAAACAATTAAATTTAATGTACAATAATTACACTTTGATTGTGAAATGATGATCGATGATGTGACGACGTGATTACTCGGACGAAACTCTCAGGTCGTCATAATTATTTTCCTAAATTTCAAATATTGAACATTAATTTATTTTTTAGCCCATGGTGATACCCAGCCAGGAACTCCTGACTGCTGAATGTCTCTCCACAAAGACAAATCGATAGCCGGAACGTCGGCGCATCTTACAAGCGGATTGCTAAACAAGAAAATATACATTTTTGTAAATTTTTTGTTTATTTATTGTCTCTTTATAAAATAAGATTTTTTCATTACCTTTGTGACACCTGTTCAAAGCCTCTCAACTGCATAAGCTGAATGTTGTCGCCGTTGTCACAGAATAGCCTTGAAATACTGGCTTTACGAATTTCACCAAGTTGCTCTACAGAACATTAACAATAATATGATAATAAACAATTCAATCATTTACATTGCTTGCATTACAAATCAATTACAAAATATTAATTTACTTTAAATTCGATAATATGTTTGGTACAAAGAATTGATTTACTGATATTACATTTTTGTTCAATTGAATGTTAATTGTAATTTCAATGAAAAATTAATGAATTTTAAAATAATACAATAATAAGTCGTGATAAATTGAATTATGATATATTTACGCGTAACGTGTTTTAGAAGGCAAAAGCACCCAATTATTTTCTCATTTTCTTACCTATTAAACATCAGGATATAAGCCCCCGTAAATATCTAATTTTCTCCCAGAATGCGCAAATTTATAAAAATCATCGTCTAATCCACTAACCCCGTACAACAATTCATAGGAGCAAATAAATTCTACAAGCAATAAGCTCGTAGTTTATGTAATTCAATTAAAATCAATTATACAAGACCGGCGCGCTTGTTATTGACTTGTAGATTAGAAATTTAATTACAGGACAATGGGCTCTTCCTCTCGCTGCAGGCTTTCACAGTGTGCGCGGAGTCCGCGTATTGTACACTCACCAATTGTAAAGGCGATCTCGGGATCTCCAGTCTCGTACCAGTAGCGATCGCCGACTCTCGTCCTCCAGAATTGCTCGGACAAGATGTTGAGGAAGGTCGGACCGGCTAGCGTACCCTCGACGTGACGCTCGAGCGAACCACCGACTGTCAGATCCACGTCGTCCGGACTCTCGTAGAGCTGCGATAGCGTTTGAATGTTCTGCGAAACAATGAGACAAAGCCGATCAGTATATGGCATTATGAAAATAAATCGAGATGGGGAATCTAATGAATGGATCTAATGAGGGGAAAAACGGAGAGTGGGTAGTTATTGGAGCTTGAATGCATTGAGATTTGATGAGACGATTAGCGCTTTTACACTTTATATTATTCATTAATATTGGATTATTCATGGAAGGAAATACATAGATTTTATTTTACTTTAGTAGGTATTTATTATTTATCCGTACGATAAATAACTTATAATCTAGAGAAAAGTAAGTGATTCCTTGGTGAATTTCCAATTTGATCCATAATATTAATAAACAGACCTGTGGGGAAATGAGATCACCAAAGTCGGTCCATTGAGAGGCTCTGGGCAATCCGGTGAGGACGCGGAAATCATTGTAAGTGGCGAGACCGTGGTCACGATTCCTTTGAATGTCTATGGCACGCAGGTCGTCGCCCAACCTGTTTCGGTTCCTGAAGAGGTAATTCGTTATCTAAAACAAACGGGAGCGGAGAATATCGTGGTTATTGGCCTGAAAGTTTAGATATCGGAAGAGGTAGAGTATAGGGCGAGTTCGCCGAGCTGAATTTCTATATATTGACCTCTCGGTCGAACCACTGGTCGCTCTCCTCTTGTGGCTGGAAGGCCATGCCCCTCGTGAGGCTGTCCATGTTGCCGTTCTCCTCGATTACGCCGGGCCTGTTGAAGTGGTCGCTCAATCTCAGCGCGTTGTACGAATAAGCGAATCGCTGCTCGTTCACCAATCTGCGCAAATCAGAATATTCCTTCAAGCATGGCATCGCTGCGGTACGTAAAAGAGTTTTTCATCTTTAGCGTCCATGGGGACGAGTGTGTGTCGTTGTAATCCCATGCGGCAGTATGGGAATTAAAATTTACACAAATGAATGTGAAGTGAATACGGCACACGCGTGTTGATTGAAATTTGTCTGTTCTCTAATTTAGACCAGATTGAAAAGTAGTTTTTAGAGTCGTTCTGGCATGTAGTTTTTCAAAGACTGCCGCTACTGCTTGATCATGTGAGATGAACGACAAAAAAGGATATTTTTATTAACTTAGTACTCGTAGAATTTAGTAGTTTAATGATTGATTGGATCGTTAGCGAACCCACGATACCCATATAATAGCAAATAAAATTGTTTCCCCTTTCTTTTTCTGTGCTTATTCGATAACTGATACTCGAACCGATACGTAATTACGCAATGATCCCAGCAATGTCGTGCAATTAAATTAGAAAAACTCGCTACTAAGAGGGAAGTAAATTATACCGACACATTTTCTACATCACCCACACTATGTATTTAATTGGACTAATTATTTTGTAAAATTGTTTTTGTGGAAAAAAAAAGTTACGGGGCTACTCGTTTCCTTTGCAAACATTGTCTAATGAAAATGTTATTAACCATTCTGCTGACGATTCTATTAATAACGACTGTAGTTGTTTCGACATTCCAAATTGTGTTGGTTTTGCGACCGTGTATAAAACATCAACAATCGATATTGAATACGTGATTTATGGGTATAACAAAGCAGCGAATGTACTTCTGTTTTATATTTCCAATACCGCTTATGTTGTTTTGCTACCGTAGCGCATATCACTTATAATAAACGCAAATAAAAGTTTTCAACCCTTTTTTGTGTACTGCAAGTAGGTACAATGATTTATGTTTCTCAATTAATACCAGACTAGCACATATATAAATTAAATTTAGTAAAAATACATAATATATTCGATAGAATGAATCAGTTTATATGACGCAATGGAAATCGTGCGAAACAAACAGATAATACGAAGGATTTCATAAGCGTAATAAATATGAAATTTCTTTGCCTCGGTACTTACAATAATTTACCAGCAATGAGGGAGTGGAAGTAACGGAAAGCGGCGTTGGAGTGCTCGTTGATTGTGCTAGGATCTACATTAGGATCGTAGTCGTTGACCCAACCCTGAGTCTTGAATAGAATTCTGCGCTGGTACGAGTTCTGCTGGCCTATTGAAATAAATAATTCATTCAGTTAAGGGTCGCTCTAATGAGAAGTCAAATAATGTCAATTATTATATAAAATGGATAAGGTGCAATTTATTTTATTACAGGACAAACGGACTTATCCAACCACGAAAATTGCAAAATCCACAAAAGCATCGATTGCTGGAAATTGCATTTGAGAACTAAATTACGGAGCATTCAGCGAGATTAAAAATGATTATAAAGATGTTAAAAAGATTTTAATAGTATTATGATTAGAGCGATCAAGTGCTGCTCTCACTGCCGTTGATTCCAGTAATTTATTCTTACGTTGGTAATGGTCCTGTATTGCGTCTACGTGTAACTTTTAAAAGTTTCAAAAACTTTTTCGTACTATGTATATAATAATAATTGCACAACCATCGCGACTCTATATTGCTGTGTTTGCTTGGATAAAAGGCAATGAAATACTCCACCTATGAATATGGGAAGCCATTCGTAGTAGGAGACTTGCTGATGTATGGCAATGTTGATTCTTCTGGCTTCCTGGAATATAGTCTCGTCGGTCCAATGTGGATTGAGCTTCGCGAGCTCACCGGCAATGCGATTGTGCTCCCTGTACATGATCAGATGCAGAATAGTCAGCTGTGGATTCTGATTGACACGAACGTCACCTGGAAGCATTTTGTTTACGAAATTCCTGTGATTAGCTTTACTATTCCACTTCCGGTTAAAATAGCTCGAAGAAATGACGATAATAATATGTTTCTAATTTTCCAGAAAGCTTAAATTATTGCTATAAAAAAATCCAAGACAAAAACATTCAAGGTGTATCCGTTATTATATACGCATTGCAGCGGCTGTAGAGACACACCTAGAAAGCAAAAGAATATAATATATGTATATATGACGTATTAGTTGAATCCGCGCGTCTACGCGATGACAGACAACCACTTATTAACGGTTGCGCAATGCAAATATAACGCGGTTATAAAAAGCATTCCCCGTTTCAAATGTCGAAATTCGCACGCACAATCGCGTATACCGTGTACATGCATGCATATACATACATTTCGTGAATCACGTTACGTTCTTCTCGGCAGCCACTTGTCGAGAGAAATAACCATTATATTCAGAGCGAATCGTTTCGACTTAACGACTGCGCGTTATGCCATTTTTCCAAAGAGCCTATAACGGATAACAAGGCGTAGCTTTTACGATGCAATGTGAGCGCCTATATTGAAATAAGAAAGAAAAGGGGACGAAAAGAGAGGAGATGCGAGAGAAAAAGGGACTGGAAGCGAGACTTACGAGAGCTGCCCCCCGGTACAGCTCGTTCCCGTTCTTTTTCCCTACAATTCACAACGATCCTTATATACCTCGTGAGCCAATTCTTCGCGACTTTATATCGAGGGATAAAGAAGTGTCACTTATACGACGCTAAGCTTATTACCGATGTACTACGGTCTTACGTGTACCCTTAAAAATACTCCGTATATTATTTGCATCGTTTATCACTTGTAAGAGAATCCCATAGATGTACAATTTCAATTCTTCTTGCATTAGTAGGCTCAAGTTATTTGAAAATGAGTGCTAATCGAGAAGAATTTCATAAAATTTGCCACTGGCTTACACAAAATTCAAAATTGTTAATCGCGCACTAGTGAAATGTGCATGCGGACTGCAATGTTTTACCGAGTAGCATATTTAGAATACTATGTAAGTATAGAGTTTCCGTGAGTGTTACGTATATAATGGGTGTGGACTGTTTGACCGGTAAAATATGAGTTCCAATGCTATCTCATAAGATTATTACAGTAATATTCGTCCGAATGACACGACCGACCAGGAAGTAACATTATCGATTCGTATTATTCCATGAATGAAGTGTTTTTTTGAACTCAATGTTTACAAATGATATAATGCGATAAACACAATTAAACTGGTGCGGGTTTTGAAGTCATGCGAGACCGGTTTTAACGTGGCGAAATAAATTAACAGAGTAAACGCTCTATATCGAGTTGCATGCGGGTTAAAGATTCTGATATTTATGCGCATATCTAATTGCTTTTAAACACTTTCAATGTAGTAAAAATTAATGACATTTATTTCTAAATCCTGTGACCATAAAATTTCGATTTTAGATTTGTCTAACGAAATGCAGATTAGATAAGGCCTTTCATAGGAATTTCGCTGCTCTCAATTTAAGGAATAATGTTAAGGAATTTATCGCGTGTTAAAGTCCCATTCCGCGAGCCTTACTGTTTTCCCGTTATGAAATCGTAGCGCAAGTATAAGGTAACTTACTTTCGGTGTACCGAAGAATTAAATCTATCTTAATATTATGTAATTTTAGCACCTTTATTTCTTAAAATTGTATCCATTCATAATTTTTATGCTTATATATTTTCTATATTTTCGATTATATATTCATTAATTAAAATATATATTTCTGATATAATTTTATCGTACCTGACGAGACCACGAGTTTACCTTCCAAAATTATTCATTTTGTTTCTTCAAAGATCATGAAGAATTACGAGATCTTTATATAGAAGAAAAATGGTATACCTATTTGATACAACGCCTGGAAAGTTATGCAACTATACCTAATCGTAAATTTAACTCCAACAATGTATCACCATTACCCTAATGTGCGGCATTAATGTGTGCAGCTTTGCAGAGGAAAAAACTTGTGGGTGGAGCGCCTAAAATTATTTTCCATATCCGACGAAGAAATGTAGTTACTACTGGAATGATGCGGAAGCAGGACTTAGATGTTTTCTTCAAAACCACTTGATAAGCACGTGAATGTGAATGTATTAGAGGCAATTTTATTTTCATATATGAAAGCTACATTTATCGCATGCATTTTAAGAATAAATCGTAAATATACTCCGTAAACGTAAGCGCATTTCCCATTCTCATATATTCTTTGACAGGCAGAGGCAAAAGCCACAATTACAGTTGCCCTAGCCGCGGTTTTAGCTATTTCACATATACAAATTTTTAATCCATTTATGTACGATATTTTAGCTTTCACGCTTTATTTTATGCAGAGAGTAAAGAAATATTGCATATACTTAAGAATTGTTTCTGGTCTTAAAACATTTTTTGCATCTACTTACTTTTGAATCTATTTTTTCACGCGTTAAAGTTGTATCAAAAGCGTTATTCGATTTTAAATTTAATATGCAAACAACGATTTTTAACTATTTGTTTGTATATTTTAAAGTTATATTGCGAAAGAACAACTTCTCAAAAACTAGGACAAATTTATATAAATAAATAAATTAATTGAA
Source organism: Megastigmus dorsalis (assembly GCA_900490025.1). NCBI lineage: Eukaryota > Metazoa > Arthropoda > Insecta > Hymenoptera > Megastigmidae > Megastigmus > Megastigmus dorsalis. Next base: position 131,121 of record UELU01146808.1, on the reverse strand, counting down.
ATCAATTCAAGCTGACGCCGTATATTTTAACATGATAAAAATAAAAAAAAACGTAATGTAATAATATTAGCATAACTTTTTCATAAGCCTATACTCCTTTTTCTCCGACTAAATGAAAAATGAAACGGCAAGAATAAAAAAAGATAAAAACTCACCTGCTGCATAGCAGACCTCGTTTTCGCTGGCAATATCGCAGGCGCTGGACTTGTTTTGCGATGGAGGCAGCCATTCGCGGTTGCCGCGAACATCAACGATCAGACGTCCACCGATGCCGGCACGCAAACTTCTCGCGACTTGATCGCTCGAGCCGTAGATGATTGACAGATCCAAAAAGTGCGACACCACCGTCAACTGATTACAGGTTGCATTATTAGTTTTCACGTTATATTGGACCAAATTTACGTAAAATTACAAGATCATTAAAGGTTTTTAAATTTAAAAGGCATTTGACATAATGTATATTATAAATTAAGTTACGATGTGACATTTGCAAAGAATGCGCTTTTATGCACATAATTATAAGGTAAAATAATAATAGATGTTTGGTTTTGATATACTGGCAGTTATCGTTTACATATATGCAAACTTAGACCTATCTTACTCTTAAGGAGGATACAATTAGCGTAGTTATAAAGGTACTTCCTATCGTGTGAATGATGTGAAAAATTAGCGTGTAAGCTACCTATAAGAGCTGTTAGTTTGTATAATTACAGCTGTTAAAAATTAAGTACAATAATTAAGAGAATAAAAAATTATAGGCCTTTAAATTAGTTGCAGCAATTTAATGTAATATTATATCATATGTTAACTTTTCGAAGTTCACGTATATATTTATTATAAATAATAATGTTTCACTTGTTAAACAGCACGTAGTTCGTCACACTTACGCTTGCTGCAAAAAATGTTAGTCGGATTTTACGCATTTTGTGTGCAATCCGGATATCCGCATTTCGTGCAATTTTTGTAGGAACCGTTTGCACAGATATTCAATTGTGTACATTCTTTTTGTATTAAATTTACACAATGCGCAAATGTATTTTCTCGGGGAAACTAAAATCAATAAAACAGACCAACTGTTTCATTAGTTGCGAAATAAAAATAATTAAAACAAAAAATTAATTATTATTTTATACTTGATTATTTTCGACGCCGTCATAGGAAAAACGTCTTTGAGTGGCTGCAATTAATAAATAATTCGCGTTTTAATTATAAAGAAATAACTGCAGTTTCTGCGCAATTATGGCGTAGTTCGAAATGAATTTGCACAATATCCACATGTGTCACAAAACTCCCAGTTGTTCATAATTGACTTTTGAAAAATTGATTGAGCTACACATAAAATGCATCCCATATACCTGCTCGGCTGGTTGAAATCCTGATGTGCAGCCACGATCGAAATCAGTCGTACTGCGGACGAAGTTGCGACACTGTTGCCTCTCATAAGAATAAACGGGATCGTTAGGCGGTATTAAAATCGGGAAACAGAGCGGACTGCTGAGGGCCTCCTGTATTAATTGTCCATCTGGCGTGCAGCACTGAGTCTCGTGAGCCTCTGCAAGATTATTTACAAAGTTTAATCATCAATTAAGTTCCTCGCGTAGTTGCCTCTATAACATATGATATATGTATGCCCTTTAACTGTAGCACTTGCTTCAGACATTGCATGGATTTATTTTTTTTTTGTGCTCGAGCTTATTAACCGCGGATAAGTTGAAAAATTGAAAATGCCAGTGATGAATTATCGGATGACGAAATAGTGAACAAGGAAGCCAGCGAAGTTCAATCGGTGCCGAAGAAAATTGATACGTCTAGTAAAGATAATTAACGAGACGAATATTTTAAAGCAGAAAATTGCAATTATCAATCTCCCAAGTGCGGTGCAAATTCTTTTTTCGCTTTTTCTTATACATACTCTACGTCGTCTTTGTGCAGTATTCGTATGCATAAACTTTCATAATGTCTTAATGACTCGTGGATTCAATTGCAAAAAACTGTGCACTCTATTTTTATTCTCATAAATTTAACAAATCTGTCCAAGATGCCGGAAAATTGTTTTGAGGTAAAAACCAGTTGTATGGTTGCGTTAAAATTATCTAAACTCAACATACAATTAACTTTACTGAAATTTTAGCGCAATTACACAATTTCGTATCCAAAATTCTAAAGGCAATATAGAATTATTTCTGTTACGTTATTCTATAGAAAAAATATTCTAGCCGGTATTTATTTAAAACTAGGGAAAAATATTTAAAATTGAACTATTTTTGTTTAGTGATTTCAGCAAAACAAAGTTATTTTCTCATAGTTATAATCCTTTGTATCGAAAGAATATAATTTTAACTTATAATACGATACAATTAACTGTTCAAATTAAAAGTTATACGTACAAACACATAATTTTTAGCTGCTATTAACATTTTTCAGTTTTGATCTTTGAAATTCACCTAATTTCACGAATATGATCATATTACTATAGCTCGGAAAAGTTAGTACTTCAAATTATTTGTTTAAATGATATTATGTAGTTATAAGTTAGAAAAAGTGTAACATGACCCTTACGAAAGATTCATATTTTAGTAATGCTTTAAAACGTATGTAAAAAGTAATTAACTCGGTTGACATCGTATCTCACTGCAGCTTTGTTACCGTTTTCCTTGCTTAAACCCACAAAGAAAGTTTAGCTCGCGTAACGAGGGAAAAAGTGCTTATCGTACGGACACAATAGTTATTAGAGTGCAGATACACGTAGAATATAAAAAAAAAACCAGCTTACTCGATTGTGTGGTTCCGTCAATCATACCCATGTCGTGGGTCATAATCTGTCCCCACTGCATGGCAACGAGGGTCCATAGTCTGTCCTGGATGTCGACGTCGGGGAAGAGCGTGAAACTAACCATTCGGGCGTTTGGCAGTGGATTGCCGCTGACCGACACCGGAGGCGCATGAAAGTCTGAAATAAAGCAACGATTTCGTGGCATTATTGTTTCGATCCATACATATATACAAGTGGCACGCGTGACAAGTGAGTATTACGCTGTTTTCACTTTTTGCAAGACTTCATCATTCGGTGTGCAGGTACCTATATACATATATGCCCGCTATGTGAAAGGATCGCGATGAAAGTTACAAGTGCTTGTCGCTTTAATTACTGCGCCAGACGCACTAGTCGACAAAAAGGTGTGAATGATTTTCATTGTTGTTTGATTGGCCGGGGCTTAAGGAAAAATTTAGCTCCGCGCATTCTTTGCCGTTCTTGCTTTCCAACTGATGGATTAATTACGCCGCTGCTGTATATTGTTGCCGTTTAACGACTGACGGTTGAATTTGTAAGACTTGTAGCAACGGTTTACACCAATTAAAGTTCTTTTCTGAAATGCACACTTACTTTGATTTTATATATAGGATTACAAGTTTGTTCAAAGTCTCATTGCTTTGTCGAAATTCACGAGAACAATTTATAATTTATTACTTACTTATTACGAGAAGTTACGTAAAAAATTGAATATTCATACCGTTGCATATGTACTGCACAATAATTATTTACTTCCATACCTGGATAAAGTTTTGACAAAAGTTTCATTAAACTCAATAAACTATCTAGTTTATTGAGTTTAAATAATTTAAAAATTTTACAAACTTTTTATAATCTGTTTATCCTCTGATGCAAATTGCTATATTTTGTTCAGTGATTACGGGCATGCAGGTTTCTTTTATGCCGCATGTACGATTAAAGGTTTAATAAATTTTTTATAGCCCCGGCCACTTATGTAGTCCTATAGATAAGAAAAAACCCGTCATAATAATATTGATTTATAGCGCGCTAATAAATAATTCAGCCGTCCGTCGTTTATTCGCCTATCGCATAAGATGATCGTTAATTATGCTCGAAAAATAGAGAAAGAGAGAGATAGAAGAGGCGGTGGGAAGGGGAGGGAAGAAAGAAGGTTCGATTTCAATTTGTTCCCTTCGCAAGAACAATTATTCACAAAAGCCAGAAGGCAGTAATTCACGAGGCGAGTTTATATATTGTACTTTTATGCCATAAAAATTCAATTAGCTCCCTAACAATTATTACGGCTAAATCGAGCTCGGAGCATTTTTTCCGCGGCAGCGTTACAAGTCAATTAACTCCCCTGCAATTACAATTTCAAAAGAGCGTAGAGCAGCAGCAGCAGCTCCCCCTCTTCCAATTTTGTCAGATAGCTCCAATAATAAAGCCACCACGGGGCGATCGTTATAACGTTAACGCGGCGGCGGCGGCGGCGGAGGCGGCAGGCGCGCGCACACATTGTTGCGCGACGCATGGTCTGAACTCGATCCCGCGCGTGACATAACCACACGCGAGCACCTATCTCTCTCTCTCTCTCTCTCTCTCTCTCTAGTCTGCGAGCCGCGGCGGAATAATCGCCGCACTCTCACGGAATGGATTTATATCCATGGCAAAAGTGAGAAATTGGGCCAAGAGACGCAATGCGCGCGCGAGCCGAGCACCAGCAGTCGCGTCCGCGTCCATATCCATGGAAAATCGCGCGCGGATCGAATTTTGCAAACAACGATATTCCAGTCCTGTCGTTGCTCTCCTATATGCGCAGTGTGTATAATACGCAGCGATGCGGAGGACTCATGGGATACTTTTTACTCCCACAGCGCGAGAGAGTCGACTATCCTCGAGCAGCGGTATAGCATAAGCGCGCACGCGACATTAGCTGCAAGCCGCGCGAGCACGTGATTTAGAGTGGGAATTGCTGGGGAACTGTCTCAATTTTAATTAGCCTCTCATTTTAATCCACGACGACGCACACGACGGGCTTATAGATTGGATCGTGCGGCTGGTGCGCTTGGCTTTTTGCTTCGGGGATTTCTTCCTATTTATTTCGTAATGCCGCGCGGCAAAAACCGCATTTTTCGAGCCCTCCTCTATAGGAGCTGGCGGTTACGTTATGCAAAAACTGCGGGTAGCTTTTACAAACTAGAATTGATTTCTGAAAAACTTACATATGGGAAATTCCTTGCAGCTTCTATACTTTTTCTATATACATACATCTCGTAAGTTGACTCGAAACGTGTTTTCTTGTACCTACTGTCGGATTTGATTTGTTTAAACTGCATAACGATCCGATGTACATAAGGCAGTAATTGCTTTACACATTCTATGTTATACTTTAACATTTTATTTTATTATTAATGTGTACATGGAATTTATGGAATATTGAGGAAACACTATTCACTCTTTATGCATCGTAAATGTTAAAATGAACAGCTTCGATCAACCGCAAGTGTTATGAATTAAATTATTATTAATATCGCGAATAAATTATTACTCATCGCGGTAAGTATTGAATTCAATAAATTATAATTTGCAATTCTAATAATGACTACACGTCCGCGTGCATGCACCTGCGAAGAGTGTGAAATTCGTCGAAACGCAAACGCTGATACGGTCGCGGGTAGCGTAATTATCCTGCATATACACCGCATCGAGCGTATATATTCAAATGTATTTATTGAATTGGCAGCGATTAAGTAACCCCTACACAAGCGTATGCAAATTATCTAGTACGCCAAGAATTTCATGTCGCAAATAGAGTCTTTCGTCGACAAATAATCCACTTGGAGGAAAAGTGCCGTGAAAAAGGAAAAAAAAAGGACTAGAGTGTATATATCTCAAGTCTCGGCGCTTTTACGCGACATTGTGTACTTTCAGAAAAATGATCGTTTCATCTCGTATACATTACTCTTCTATAAGCAATCGGTAGTGCGTTAAACGTAGAACTTCTTCTTAATTAGAGGGTCCGTTTTAGCATAGGTAATCCAAGTCTGTGCACTTACTATCGGCGTAATTGGCGGGCAAGAGACGCGCGTATCTGGTGTTGGCCTGGCCCCAGGAGGGGAATTGCAAATTGTTGCAGGAGCCGTCGTAGGTACGGTATCGCGATCTCTGGCATTGTGGACCTATGTATTGGCCGCAGCGAACTGTCGGCGGTGCTGGAGGTGCTTGAGGTACGTAACCTGGACGCCTGTAACAGAATAGAAAACGAATTACATTGGCTATTTCATTTTTTTTTTATCCGGTTTCTAAACAACAATCTTTTGTGTCCAATCGGAACAGCGTTATATAAGTATTGTACAAGTGCCAATATTGTCTTTCTGTACACGCGACCGATAAGAATTCTAATATAGTTTTGATAGCGGTGAAAACGATACTTGCTTTTTAACGGCGACAAAATTTTCTAGACTTCGGGGAAAGGTTGATTCGGCCCAATTATTCATAGGATCGGCGCGTATTAGACCACTTGACGCGCGGTGCATATCCAATTAGCTGCATTACTGATTTTAGTGTCATGTCAATTTCGTCATTATTCGCGTTATAAAATTGGAACACTTAATGAGACGATAATCTTAGATAACTGCATCGAGATCGAGGAAAAGCGGAATCAAAACAGAACAAATATGCAACAACAAAATCCTGCCCTAATTTATTACGTCGAGATTTCCTCGTAAAACGCCGACACTTTCAATTTCATAGCACCGATTTTATATTGTGCAAACAATTAAGTGTGCCGAGTTATCGAACTAAACTTTACTCGATGCGTTTGAAAAATATATAGTAAAACCATTCACGCGAGGAAGTAACACACTTTATGGATCTACCTTATACCAATTTCGAAAAACACATCTAGATTAGCCCATATTAACTTTTTCGCGGTATAAATTTAACGATCGAAAAATGGTCAAACATCGTTTTCTTTTTTGCAAAGTATTACTGCGCTCATTGGGTGTGCAGGACGTAAGTTGACACATGCCATAAAAGCGATACCTTTCCTTTCGTTTCAGCAGTCCAAAAATGTGGGAAAATAAAAGAGCTGGTCGGAGAGTAAAAGTTTCCCGGCAAATACGTTAATTGGACATAATGAAATTCATAAGCAAACGAAACTGCCAACACGACAGCAAAGAAAAAAAGGAATATCTCCCGAGCTTCCGCGGCGTCGAACACGCCATACGAGCGTATTCCGTTATTTTCTCTCTCTCTCTCTCTCTCTTTCTCTCCCTGGTATCTCAACGCAGATAAAATTGAACTGAAAGCTGTAACAGCTGCAGGTGGAGAAATGTAAGTGTAACGTTCTTTCCGGACCGCTTGCTTTTTTCACATCGGGCCGCGCGCGTGTGATTAAGACGCTCGCGCGCCGATGGCATAAAAAAAAAGGAAGCTAAGAGGCGTGTAATAAAACTTCCGGAGGGAACGGCGAGATTCGTCGGATAGCTGAACGCGGGGCGATTTATCTTGAATTCCATTTTATTTGCGATGAATCGCTCCGGGTTGGAATGCCTTTGCAGCTCTCCGAGATCTATGGATCTATTATGCTTAGATGCACCGGAGCTCGAATTTATAATTTGCTAGTTGGAAAGAAAGCCGCGAGCTCGATATATCTTTAGACGAGCCAGACAAGTTACGATTTGATGAAAAGAAGTTAGTTCCGAGTCTGAAATTTATAATACAGTTTGCGGTGAAATTATTTTTTGCCATAATTTGCAAGTTTTGAAGACAAGATTTCTTTTGCGAATCGAAAGGCTCTTTGGAACGCTCTATTATCTTTGTAAAAGGTTTGAGCTACGTGGATTAAAAAATGTTCAGTGTACTATGAAAACAGCGGCAATTTTTTACGTTCCCTTGATCTTTAAGATCTAATTACATGTTGCAAGTTCAAAAGTTGTAAGCGTAAAATTATTTTTTAACTACATACTCATTCTCGGGCACAGCATTATTTATATCCTCATTAGACATTTTTACTTGTTGTTTACGAAAGCATTGTTGAAAAGTATAGTAATAAACCAAGCGCTAAGATAAGCGCACACGGTTCCTTTCTAAAATTCACTTCGATTTATGCTACAGTGCACCTTTGATTTCACAAAATCTCAAAATCACGCAATACAAAGTGCTTTTGAATGTATGCCGCTCGGAAAGGGAAACAAATCGAAAGAGAGGGAAAGAGAGAGAAAGAGCGAAGGGAATCGTAAATTCGATATCGGCGTGTATCGACGGTTCGGCTAGACATTGTTTTGATTTACGATATCTTACGTGGGCTACAACGTTGATCGTATATTAAAGGTATCCTTCGCTTTCCATTCTCTCATGGGCGAGTTTCCTAGGAGATCGTGTTGTTTTACAAACGGCGAAGGAAAAACAAAATCATTCGCTGGAGGAACGAATACTTTTTTCTCTCGTCCTGCGTATGTATAATAGATTCGCGCGCGACTTGGATGGAAAAGTCGCGCAGGATTTGCGTTACAAATGCCGCGATGTTGACACTCGTAACGCTGATATTATTCAAATTGAGATTAAAATTTACAGGCCGAGAAAGAAGGAGAGAGAGAAAGAGAGCAATGACAGCTCCTATATATATACCATTATACCGCACATGTATACGCACCCGCGGCGGCGCTAGGCGAATTAGTAATTTTCGAAAGGACTTTATGTTTACGTACGAAACGTGATAGAATAAACAAATCAAGCTCGTAAAAAAGCGTGTTTAAATCGAGTCGAGATATTCCGAACGGCTTTATATTTCATCGTGTTATATGTTGAAATATATAGGTCTATTCAATGTTCCATTATGGAAAAGCCCCTCAACCGGAATGTAATTTCGTATATACTGAATTGAAATCCCATGTTATATAAGTCCCATAACAATCTGCATTTCAGTTGAGTGCGGTGTAAGTATATATTGCATTCAAGTTCAGATTCGCTTATAAAATTATTAGAGATATTTTCTCACATTTTACCGTTGATAGAGAAAAAGCTTGTGCTATTATGATTCAATGATAATTTAGCCTACAAATTTCAATGAGTTACTATATAGAACACTTTCAATTTTCTGAGCCTATACAAATCTCAACAACAAAATTAATTAAATGTTACTCTAATGGGAAACCAATCCTTTAAGGAAATATGTCCCTATAATATCGATAAGATAAATAATATTGTAATTATTTATAAAGTTTATGGATTCAGTCATAAGTGCGCAAACAAGTTCCTTTACAAAATTCTGAAAAGCAATAAGAAAGTTTCTCCGAAGTCTTTATAGCTTAATCTTCTGCAGCTGAACCATCGGTCTTTTCGAGCAAGCTGTCGAACGACGAGAACAAATCTTACTGAATTCTAATTTCAATTGTGCAGCTGCTCTATCGAGATATATATTTCACTGCGGCCTTCTTTCTTCTCAGTCTGACACTTTTTCTACTCGGTAAACGTATTATATGGGAAGTAGTTCAGATAACGTTAATGCAATTTTCAAGGAAAAACAGCTATTTATATTTTATTTAGAAAAATTTACCCTGGCTGAGGAAGCGTGACGAAAGGCGACTGTGGCACACCTTGGGGGTAGATCAGCGATAAGAAAGGATGCTGACCCGATGACTGAGGAAATCTTGTAAAAGCGTAGCGAGCCTCTTCCGCTGCCAGATCACCTGAAATTCAAAAAATACATCGTTTAATTAGTTACGAGGCATTTTTTCATCGTTGAAAGTTTTTCATTTGACTCCTTCGTCGCACACATAACAACGCAATAATTTAGCCTTATCGGGCGTGTAAGACACTCGCGTGCGTGCAAAAACTTTCGATTTTTCTCCTGCATTGCGTGACGATTATGCGAGCCGAGCCGCGAGAAAAGAGCTAATTTTGAAAATTCCAATTAAATTCTCAGCCGCGCGTATAATTTGCGAATCGATAAAACTTTAATGGCGTGACTTTTCGCATATAATAATAAAGCCGACGCGCGCGTATGATCAATTAACACAGGAAGCACATAAAAGGCATTCGCACGTAAAATATTTGAGACCTTTTTTTTTTCGCCTGTCGAGAATAGTGAGCGCAATTTAAAATATATATACTAAGAAATGAATTCCTGGCAACAGGCGTTAAAATTTAACAATTGAAAAGTGATTTACTCGAGATTACGCGGAGTTGATAAGTTTTTATATATCGTGGCGTGGAAGTTTCGTGCGGCCGTTAATTATTGTTCTGTAACGTCATAAATATTTACAAGCATTGAAAATCGTATAGATCCGACGGCTGAAAGCGCACATACACATATATCACACGTACACGGTTTGGCAATTCTTCTACGATGTATATATGCGTGTGCCTGTATATATATATTTAATTCGGAATGGTTTATTATTTTATAGAGCTGCGCGATCTCATATATATATATATATACATATATGAGGAAATAATAGGTTCGTTGGGCCGCGCCGCTGAGCCGCGTTTCTAATTGTGAATTTAATTAGTGCACCGTGCGTTTATGATTTATGATTCACATGTGAATAGCCGACGTATGCCGCCGCCGCCGCTGCTGTTTAAATTGAACTTTATGTCATTATCTCAAATTACATACGCTATACTCTCCGCGGGCGCGATAGGATCGATTTTCAAAACGGATCAGGAAATACGCATTTATTTACGCATAGCGGAAAATCTTCCGTTTTCGTTTTTTTTCCCCCTGCTCGACGCCGCGATCAGTGTTGTAATTGCCAATCGTAATGTTTATAATTGAGTCACGCGCAAACTTTTCACCGTTATATTCTACCCATTCGTCATCGTTTTATTTACATTGAAATTCCGTGTCTAAGAGCACGTAAGCGCGCAAGTGCGCTCGATCAATTATTTCATTTAACAATTGATACGCAGAGGCTGATACGATAATAACTCTATTATTGCATTCAAAACATATCGGTGACTGATCAAGCTCTCGTTTAACTTTTCATTACCAGCGGCTCGCTTTATTATAAAAGCCGCGTCGTTTGGCAATCGAGCTGCGGCTGCAAAACAGTTTCGTTCGCGTGAGATAGGATCTTTCCTGTATAGCGCCGCAAGAATATTGGTGATTTGTATATTCGTATGGGTGTATGGAAAGGCATGACAAACCAAAGTTGACCCGTTGCCTCGAGGGAGTGAAACATAGGCGAAATGCAATGATTCAGTCGGAACTTACAAGTGTCCTATCTCCGCGCGTAATCGTCAGTAGAAAGAGCCGCGGGTCCGTATACTTAATACCTATTATACAACACCCGGACTCTTTCTACTGATCGATACGCCGAGATATGGATGGGTGTAATAATGCGTAGGCAATAATCCGCACTTGTATAACGCCGTATGGCCCAAGTCAAAAGGGCACTTGCTTCATTGAATTACGAGACAAATTTGCTTGTTTCAATGGCCTTCGAGATGTGGGATGAGGGGCCGAGAGAGATATTGCGAGGGTCATATAATAACAGGTGGGAATATCTGCAGCATCCTTTGTCTAGTCCTTTGACGAAAATCGCAACCGCTAGTGGCTTTGTCGTTAGACTGGAAAGTTGCGCAACTTACAATGCGACTGAGAGATAATAATAAAAGTTTCGCAAATATTCATTCAAGTCCGAACTAAATACGTACATTGTGAGCTTGAGAAGCTGACAAATCATTTCTTTCAAATTAGGTATCATGTAAAGTCTAGCGGGCTAAGCTAGTGTCATAAAAACAATGAACTTTCACTAAATTCAAAAACCGAACAATCTTTCATTTTTTTCTACATTAATAAAATTTATTGATTTTTATGAACTCAGTTGAAATCATACTTTAGCAAATCATTGCCATTTTTAACCAATCCATCTTAATCAGTCCTACTTATTTGGTATTGCGTTTTTCATCGCTTCATCTGTCTCGAATCAGGCAAAACCCGAGAGTGGTCATCAACAAACCGTACAAATTTGAACTAGAGCAAAGAATGATTTTGCACTATTTCAGATCAACCCGGCGCAACCTCGTAATCCGTCGCTCGCCACGACCCAATAATACATTCGAAACATGTCCCGTTTTTTTCCCCGCTCTCGAATCCATCATAATCGAGCCGAATCCAATAAGAGGCCCCGGCCTGCACATTCATTGTATTTGTTTTCTGTCCCACGCGTTGCTGCGGCGGCCGAGTGACATAACCTCAACCTCCCAGCCTCGTACATACCCATATATCCATATAGATCGACAGAAGGAGAGTCAATCGGGCATAAAGTAAAAAGTCCTTTCTCTCTCTCTCTCTCTCTCTGTCGGCGCGCGCCCGCCTAATCAGATTCGTGCGTCTCTCGCCGGCGCACCAGCAGCACATCGCATCCGGTTTTCTGCCTATACACACACACACACACACGCACACACAGACAGACACAGATACAGAGTCGCGTATAAATTACATTCACCGAGGCGTGCACCGAGCTCGCGTAGACACGGCGATAAGTGCCGCCGTAGGTATATACCGCGCCTGTTCCTCCGTACAGACCGTGTAGTATAGTATCGCAGGGCCTTTCACCGCCTTTCTGCGCGCGCCCGCGATTATAAGCGGACCGCGAGCGAAACGATAAATGCTATACGTGTGTAAGACTACGACGTCACGACAGATTTTATCATCAGCGCGGGGACCATTGTATGCGCAGATGTCGGCTGTCCGCCGAATTCGACCCGCCGCGGTTTTTTTTATTTTCACTTATTCGATCTCCGTATAGGAACTTGCGGCTCTACTATTTAGTCTTGATTTCGATTCGAAAGTCTGTGCGATGGAATGTTTGATTTTTCCGTTTTCTCTATAGCCGATATATGCCCATGTCAATTTCCAGGAGTGATTGGAGGCCTATTAATTAGAGATTAATCCACTGCTGATGGATTTTCCGCTCGGCGGACATTGCCTATACTGGGTAAAAGTGGCGGAATGGGAAAAAATAACATTGACCCAAATCGAATACGAGCTGGGAGATCGTATGACGCGCGCTCAGGAAGGAATATCAATTTCAAGATCGTTAAAATGCAGAAAAACTGCACGAGCGAATGAGTTTATTAATATTGGAGCGCGCGCCGCGGCTTGGAATCCAGCCGGTTAAACGAACGTAACTCGCCATCACTTCCTTTTAGTCTTTTCTTTTTTCTTTTTTTTTTCCTTTTTCTCTTTTTGTTCGAGAATACGCGAAGCCGAGCGAGATCTGAAAGTTGCCGAGTCTCGAAAATAATTATAAATATATATATAGGCCATTTTCGCTTTTTTATCGGAAAAATTACGCCGCGAATCGTGTGTGTGCAGCGCAGGGCAATTTCGCCTAAAAACCGTAAACCCTTTTTTTTTTAGACTTTCTCGCGAGAAATCGAAAACTCACGTACGAGCGCGTCGCGGGGATGGGATTTTTGCAAAATTTCCCGCTAATTTTCAGCTTTGATTTACGCGGTTTTACAAGAGAGAGAGAGAGAGAAAAAAAAAGACAGAGGAAAATTGAGTACCGCGCGTGTCTCGCGTCTCGTTCGCATGAGCCTATATACCTAGGTATTTTTATCGCCGTGAAAATTCGCGTTTACATTCGCTTAAACGCTGCGAAAGTACATACATCATCGGCATTTTATAGCGCAGCCTGTGCAAATAAATATTACTCTCTTACGGGGGCCGTGACTCATGGAACAGCTTATCCGTACGAATTTGCAGTCCCGCGGCCTCGCTCCCCCCGACCTACGTAATCCGCGAATTCTCTACGTCAATTTCACACATTTATGTAAGAGCGCAAGGAGAGTCGAGCGAAAAAACCCACTGGAATCACATTGAAGAGTAGTTGAATCAGAGGGATTGGCTTCGCGCGAACAAGATAAATCCATTTTATTTATATGTATAGGAAAGATGATCTGAAAATGTTTTGCTACTTGTACTTTCACACGGCTGCGCACGTGAAAGGCCTCGCTTTGTTCGCTTAGGTATTCTCCCCCGTTTTTTTTTTGTTTTTCTTTTGAGCGTCATTTTGTAACAGAAACTAAGAAAAATGATTGTTAGCTCTCCTCTTTATTTTTTTTTTATAAAAGATGCTGAAACGTCATGCAGTGCTTCATAATAAAAGTGGCATTTATTACGAAAATTAGCATAATGTTATGTTTTGGAATTCTTACTTATGGAAACGCGTTACAAAATCTATTTCACAGCAATTTGTGCGTAGATCCTTTGTAATGATTTAATTATAGTTCAGCTTCTTAGTTTCACACACGCAAAAGTGCAGTATACTTTTATGATATTTGTTGGCGTAAGGGCATGAATCAATAAATCGAAAGACGCTTTAAGAAGTCAATTAATCAAATCATATTATGTATACGAATGCGCTTGTCAATAAATAATCATATTTATTAAAGTTGACGAAGCGATGAAGCAAAAGAACTTTAACTCGGTAGAACGTCAACAATAATTTTCTCTATAACAGCATATACGAATGTTATATCAAAGTATGTATAAGTTATTACACCAATTACAACGATGACTATATGCAGTAGAGAGAATGAGATAAGGTTTTCCAAGCCGCTGACACAGAGTGACATAACTTATCCAGTTTCTTACACCGCTTCGAAAACGCAGCACTGATTAATTAGGTCATTTTCACATCAATCAACCCAATGGCATAATAGGTCAGAAACTACAGCTGTGACCTGACACGTGTCCACCGTGTAAAACAACATCGAACCTCGTCCGAAAAAGGTAAAGAAAATATCCTCGACACGGGTGGGCATCCCGTAACAAACTGCACTCGCGATTTCTAAAAGCACCTGGGATATCGCGAAAAACTCGCTCTCCCAAAAGCGGATGAGTTTTTTCAAAACTGAGAGTCTCCCTGCGGCGGACAACGACTGCACAAGTTCCGTGGAAATCCAGGTGCGAAACGGAAGACAAATCGGCGTAGGTGTTGTGCTTGCATAAAGGAACGCGCGTAAAAACAACGGGCAGCAGCAGCAGCAGCTCGCTATCGAGTAATATGCACGTGTTGTCGGGTGCAATCATATACAGTAACGCCGTCGCATTACCATAATTGAAGAGGAATATAACGAGGCACGCGGGAATTCTAACCGTCTATATCCTCAGCTCTGTAATTATATGTGTTTTCCAAACATTTATCCTGCAGGTATTTTGTTATGGGTTGGGTAATGAACGCGTATTGGTCCTGTAATACACTGATCTAATTAAATACAGTAGGTATACGTAGTCGAGTTTTACAATACCAAAACGAGCAACAGCGGATTAGAATATTATCTAGAGCTTGCCAAAGCGGACTATGCAGACCAAAGCTTATGTAATTAGGTGCCGAATGCGAATATGTGGAAGAACGCATTACGAAATGAAACCACACTTTGCTCGTGGAGAGAGAAAAAACAAAGTTTAATTAATTGTACAAATTATCGCATCATTATGGAACCTTTCTACGTTTACAGAAAAATCCAAAAAGAAGAGAGAGAGAGAGCCTAATTAAATAAAGAGCACAGTTATGTCACCCATCCCAATTACGGCGCGAGTATATAAATTTCCCCAAATATTGCATAACGGACCGGCACTCGGGGAATTATTAAAAAAAAAAAAACGCATAAGCAGAAATGCGAATGGAGAACTCGGCGGGTGGGGAAGGCGAGAGAAAATTTGTCACCGCCGTCTTGGGTGTCCGCAGGCGTAGATTTTCGCAACGGAACTCACTCGGCGTTTTATGTGAGAAGGGACAAAAGCGGGTCTCCCCTAAAGCGCGTTACGCAAAAAAAAACACCGATTGTCTACCGAATATATAAATATCCATGGACCGACTCGCGCGCTCGGCCTTTTTCGCGATACTTTTGCGATTATGCATAAAAGTGTAAAAAAAGCAATTCTCGGAAAATGAGGAAAAAACAAAGAGAGACAGAGAGAGAGAGAGAGAGACCAGAGAGGAACAGCGAGCGGTGGCCACCACCCACCTTGCGAAAGTGCGCGCTGCGGACGTGTTGCAGAATTTTTTTTTGCGCTTATATATACACACAGCTCTAGAGATAAGAAAAAGAAAATTTCAAGTGGCTATACGCCCTAGGTATTATAGGTTATTTCAAGGTGTGTGTGGCTGCGTGTATAAGTATAGAGAGAAGGAATCCCAGAATTCTTGTGGACAATTAAGATGCAAAAATTCGCGAGCCGTGCGACTCGCGGTTAAATAAACGCGGTTAAAAACGCCCCTCGGCTTGTACCGTATACGCGAGCAGCTAGAAAAACGCTTATAGTTCGTGTGCGAGCGCGCGCGCGACCGAATGCAGTCGCTCGATAACTCATTTGTCTCTTACTTGCAGCTCATTCTTTAACGATAATTAATATGCGTATATGTTGGGCTGCGGCTTAAAAGTCAATACACGAGCTCGTACGAAACACACTTTTCAACTCGTAAATGAAAATTTTAATGATTGTGCGTGCTCGCATTAATGGCCAAGTTGTTAACAATGTTTCGTGTCTACAATGGCATGTACTTGTGCTTTCGAAAAAGAGCTGCGTACAAATAGTCGGTATTTAGCATTCGAATGTTTAAATTTAAAAAACAGATAATTATAGCTATATACTGATAGAAATGCCGGATCTTTTAAAGTTCAAGTGCCGCGGTAGTAAAAAAAGAAGTCGACTCTCTACTTTTTTTGTAAGAACAAAATCTTTTTCGCCACGGTAAACGATTTATTTTGAAAAGGATGCCCATTAATTTTCCTATAAAAAGGACACACCTTTGCGGTCGAGGAATCCCTTTCGCAACAAGATGTTTTTAACGCGACAATTACAATTTCCCGCGAGTATAATATAGAATACCTGTAGAGGCCGATAGCGACTGGTAGGAGTAGGAACAAGTAACTTTGCTCAAAGACTTGGGCGCGTTAACCAGCTTACACGCGTATATAAAATCTGCCCTCGGACAATGTCTTTTCGATGCGCGACTCTTACTACTTTGTAGCAGGCGTATTACGCGAGCGCGCGCGAAGCGTACGATCAGTAGTAGTTGCAGCGAGCGGAAAGTGTACGGCAAATTAATGCAGCTGCTGACCGCTCACGGCTTATATATGTTCCGCTATTTAAATTACATGCAAAGGACGTGCATTCATCATAATACTATCACTCGATCTTGCTTCTCGATAAACACACACGCACACTAGTCCATTCCTGCACCTTGCAGTTTTCGTAATTGCCTACAACGAAGATTATTTCGTGCACTGCTGGTTATACGGTGCAGCAGCCGCGGTGGAATTTTTTCTCTCTATCGCTCTGGCTCTCCCACGTATAACATGTATCGTATCGACGCGTATTATCCTATGTATAAATATCTGTTTTCACAATGCTATTGACTTTCGTAATTTCAAGGTTGCTCGGCTCTGACGAAGCACACAATACCCGCGAGACTCGGCGGGCGCGCGCCTCCAATAATAATAAAAGACCCGGGGCAGCTACGGCAATTCTCATATATGAATGGAGGCGAAACGCGATTTCAATCAAATTTCCGATCGGCACCGTTGCTCTACACTTTGCGCAAACTAATTCTCTCTCTTTCACTCTCTCTCTCTTTCTCTCTCTCTATTCCGATCTCCCCACACGGCTTATCGCCGATTTCACCCGGATAGGCATTATGCAGGGGAAAAGGAAAAAAAAGACGGTGCGCGCACGGCCGAACAGAATTACCGGACAATATTACGATGGAAGTGAGGCATCGTGTGGTATATATGATCCGACTGGACTCGCGAGGGGGGATAAGCGACCGGAAGGGAAAATGAATTAACGATCGTTCAATTAATACGAGCTCAGCGCGGACACGCATAATCGACGAATATAATTTAGCGCCGAGTCCTCCTTTTTCCATCGGTTCGCGCGCGCTTACATTTTCCCTCTGCGCTGCGCTCGCCGAGCTGTCCTTCTCTCGGGCCCACTATACGCAGCCGCGCGGTACAAGTGCACCCTCGTAAAAGGTAATTGCATATAGAGCGATCTAGGGCGCCGCGCCGGGACTACCGCAGTCCTCGACGAAAGAATGTCTTCGTTGCGGCCCAGGCGACATATATTAGCGCGGTGCACGCGTGGTCTTGGGTGTACGACTGCGCAGCTCGTGTGTGCACCGGAATCTCGAGGCATGTGCAAACCGACTGTGCAGCCGTTTCGCGATAACTGAATTCTTTGGGATATTGCGCGCCGCTGCTCGAGCGCGGTCGAGGATATGGAAATACGCGGGAAAATTGAGGCTCGTGGTTATATGAAAGAGAATTCTTTCGAGGGGGGTTTTTTTTTTCTCCCCCTCGGTCAACGACTGACTATTTTTTTCTCACGATCTCTATTACGGATTTTGTGAAAAATGTTGGTCGAGCATAGCGACAAAATAAATTGTCCGCGGCCCGACGTCTGACGGTCTTACGCAAGAGCTACCGGTTTTTGATAAATATTGATTTTTGCAACGGCCGCAGCTGCTGCCACATTAAATGCTTAACGTATTCTTCGATCGGCTATGGCCAAAAAGTTTTTTACCCTTTCTCGCGAACAGCTTTATTTAGAATGTACGCGGAATGCGCGCGGGCTACTGATATTTTATGCAAATTTCGCATTAATTATATTTCGCGAAAAATCGTAAAAGCTTAATTTATTCGAAAAAGGAGAAAGTTTGGGGAAAAAATCCGCGCGTACCGCCGTAGCCGCCTCCGCGCGAGTAATAAAGCGTTTCGCGAAAATAAGTGCGGTGTTTATTAATATTTAATGTCTTTAAAAAGTGTATACATTTGACAGTGGCACTTCCTGACAATTTCTCGCGCGGTTTGGATTAGCGATCGTAACGCACGGCTCGATCAATTTAGATTTTCTAATGCCAACAGTGACTGTATTGCTGACGATCTCATTTCGAGTATATTACGGTAAGTAACTTTTATGGGCTCGATGAATTCAGCACCAATTTCAACTTCAAAGATCCGCATTTTAATCCGCTTCGAATTTTTTCCCCTCTTATATCGGTATACATATATTACCAGGCGATAAACTATTTCTATATTAGACTTCCTGGCACGAAATTGATCATCACCTTCCCACGTAATGAGGCAGTGGCTCGAATCCGCTTTAATGCGCGCCTTTCAACGCGAGCAATAAAATCATTTATATATGTATATCATATAAATAGTCTCGGCGAAGCAGGAGCTCGCAGCCGCAGCTGTAATTGAGTACTAATCATTTTTAATTTCCCAGCTTACGCTCCTTTCACACTCGCTCGCTGCTGTCCCGCGTTTATTAAAATCAGTCGCGGCCACTCGAGCAATTAAAAACGAAGCTAGAACAATGTTTATCCGGCTGTCGAGTCGCGAGTACGAGTACAGTTCACCTGCGCGTGTAGCAGCCGAGTTGCACAAGTACAGCAGCAGCAGTCGTCGTAATTTGCAAACGCTCGCCACGGTTGTATTGTCTCGGTTGCAATTGACATAGAATCTAGAGATTGGAAAATGGACGTTTATCGGTGGTCTTGATCATCGAGTGAAAGCCGCGCAGAGTAGATGAATCGAGCGTGTATATCAGTCGGCCGCGCGGACGAATAAATTGCGGAGTAATTTCGCGAAAAGCAGATTGATAAGCGGTTGACTTTTCGGGCGCCGATCGTCGCTGTGGATTTATTGCGCCGGAAAAAGCTGCTATCGATAGCTTCTCTCTCTCTCTCTCTCTAATGGCTGTTTTTTCCCCGCGAGAATGCAAATTTATGTATGGGACTTTCCAGGCAGGTGAGGTATAGACTCCACCTATAGAGGAAACGGGCTTGGTTTTATAACTCTGATAGCGCAGGATTTGATCGATGTCCGTGACGATCAAGTAAATACTGCGCTACTTTTCGAGTCTTGTCGCCGATGATTTCTGGGACATAAATCGGCCGTTCTCGGAAAGAAATTCACCTTCTGAATGGAATAACAATTTATACGACGACAAGCCACATTAAATTATGCAAATGTGCCGATAATTCCCAAATGAAATCTCTTATTACAATGATTTATCTACATAGCGGTAATTGTGATGTTTCTCTGCGAATTTCAACGCCGGGGGTAAATTGCCGTTTCATTCGCTAATTCCGCAGTTCCGCGATTATATAATTTCGTTGACACACGAAGGGTTTGGTTAAGCCGCGCGTATTCAAGCCGTAATCCGTCCGGCCGCGCACCGTGGCCAATCGGAATTACGGGTTTCGGCGCAATTTGCATCGTGTTTTCTGGTGAACGCGACTGCGCAACGGCACACCACCAGCGCGTTTCCGAAAATTATCAAATAATTGCCGATTGTTTTTTGCGTACGTCCGCGCGGCTCAGCTTGTGCGCATGCACACCCACGTTACCAACGAGCGTACCCCCCCTATAAATATCGCATAAATATCGTAATCGCTTAAATTATTTTTCCGTAAGCGTGGGTAAGAAGTACATTTCAATAATAAAGCCATTCCTCCGCCGACTTGCAACTCTAATTATCGATCTGGTCCGATACCTCGTATTACGCAACGGACTGCTCCGTCTCCTGTGCAGCTCCTCTTTTTTATTGTTTCGAACGCATGCAGGTAACGCATATATCCCTGGCAATTTTTACGACGTGGAATTAGCGGCCTTCTTGTAAGCGCGCATAAACATTGCGAGATCCCAATGGCGCGATATAGAAAAATCTCGTTTAATGAGAGCACAAGTTGGGCAATAAACCGCTGGCTACACGCGCGCGTGTCCATTGTTTTGCGTGTGTATGACCGCTCGATATGTGTATATAGTGTCCGCTCGCATTAGAGTTATACGCGCCCGCGAGATTTTTCCTCGCTTCTTATACACCTGCGCGACGTCGGCATCTTTATACGTTCCACCCATCGAGTCGCCGTATATACACACATTGTTGGGCAATAAACGTAGGCTCCGCGGACCACCGACACGAGAATCTACTATATAACACGAGACAGGCCCGCCTGATGTATCGCGTGTCCACTTACTTATATAGGCCTACACGCGTGAGGGTATGTGCGCGTATAATATGTGTGTAGCGCGCGGCAAAGACGGAAAGAACGGATTTATGAGATTCGACTCGCTCGTTTTTCCTCTCGCCTTCTCATATTTATATCGGGCGGCGATTTCGCGATTCTATTTACGACTCGAGTGATCGATGGCAAAACGTTTAACAATGTTTGCACTGCGCGCTGCTTTTAGTTTAGCTCCTGTAACGTTTTTTTTGGGGGGGAGGGGCTTTCCGCGCGCCGCGTTTACCGCGATTATCGAGAGAACCCGCTTCTTTTACGAGCTTAAATTTTCAATTACGCGCGATTTAGTGTGGCGTTTTTTTCCCTCCCAGCTTCCATTTGCCTTTCGTCGAAACGAGTTCGGAAGAGTGAAACCGCCGATATAATATGCTTTCTTGTGCATTTATATAGCGTGAGTTATGGAAGCCATTAAGAGTAGGAGCGCTAAAAATATCACGATCTTTAATTTATTTATCTCTCAATTAATTATTGCGGCTAATGGGACATTGTAATAAGACATTTTTCAAGAGGCAGCTAGCATTGGTTTTTTATTGCCGCGGCTGTATAGGATGCATTAATATCGCGGAGAGCTAATGATTCTGTTTAATTGAGCGGGAAATCGTTCGTTTTTAAAGTATTTGAGGTGCGCGAAAAATGCGGCGCTGAAAGCTTAGTGCCGTTTATAATAATGATCTTCACTGGTTGATGGGAGGGAGAAGAAGAAAAAGTCGCGGAATGAACGGGCGCTTCTTGATATGCTCGCCGCGGCTTCGACTATGCAAGTATTACGGCACGATTCTGATGAGTTACGCAGTGACAATTAGTTCCGGCAGTTAGTTATGTTAACGCCACGCTATATCGTGAAATTTTATTTGACACCGCGAGCAAGTACTCGTGCGACGATCAACACTCTTGATTTTTTTTTTTCACAGATTACGTATGCACTTTAGGTCTTTAAATTTGAGCGCAGGAGTCACTGTGTAACATCGTAAGTGCAATCGTTACACCCGCAAAGAGGTATTTTTTATAATTGTAATAGTGGCCAATTGAAAAGAGAAACCCCTTTCTAATTTTTAAGAAAGTTCACATTATCCTCACTTTCAGGTCTGCATCTTTTTTGAAACGCGACGTAGCTTCTAATGAGATATCGATTGTTTGGCACGTTACCTGGCTGTTGGGGACTGCGCTTGTCCGTCCTGGCTTTGGTCTTCTCTTCCTTGGCCGCTGCAGCTGAAGCAACCAATGCTCCCAGCAGTAAGCATCTGACGACGTAGCCTCGTCGAGTCATTCTGCTGTAACAAAAAACCAGAATAGGATTAAAATTTTTCGGCGAACTATCGAGGAAACTGCACTTTATAGACACGCGAGAAGTAAAAACAGCATCAGCCATGGGTATAGGCTAAAAGCGATAGTCTGCGAAAGTGTCCGTCTACTTTTTTATTCGAGCGCAATCATTAAAGGTGGATAGTTAATTATTCGTACGGCTGCCAAGTAGCGAGTAGGTATACGTCTGGAAGAAGAAACGGGCGGACGAGAAATCAACGGATCGAGACGCAGTCGATCACTCGGCCGTTGTAACGCACATATAGATAGTAGAGGACGGTGGTAAGAAGTGCACGTAACGTAATAGGATCGAGCTAAGTAAAAAGTTGCGTTCCGCTTGTAAACGAATGTGTGAGCGAAAGCTTTAGTTCCTTTGCTGGCAGCTCGATAAGTTATTCAACGCGCCTCCCGCGGAAAGGAGGCGTTGGACGAAAAACAAAAAAAAAAGAATAAATCTAAATACCCGCGAGTATGTATTTTCTGGCTTGAGCCGTTCCGCGATAAGTAAATTCCTCGAGACACGCTGTTGCGGGGTTACTGAACACGAAATAAATTTCCTGCCCGTGATTGCTGCCTACCGCGACCGAGTCGACAGACAAATACGAACATCTTAAGAACAACGTTAAATTTTTTGCGAATTTTCACGAGAGTAAAAGATTGGAAAAAATTTGAGCCTCAAAGTAATATTATCTAAACAACAGTTTATTTAATTATTCTTAACGCTTTATCTGTCAAGGCGTTCTTACCGGTTCCGGTTTTGCACTCAAGCATCTTTTAATTGTATAAAAAGTTAACTGTTACAACATGCTTGGCTTTAGACGTATAATCGCGTCAAAACTTCGACATTTTGGAAAAAAGTTTCTCGTTTCCCTGACGGCTTTAGATCGAAGATTACACACTTGGCGTCCAACCTCCCATAGGCAAAAAAATGTACTGCACGTACATCTTTATTAGCTTGTACAAAATTTAGTCTCGTACTTTTAATATAAAAAAGAAACCTGTTCGCTAACTTCCGGACCATTTCATAAACTTTCATACGCAGGATCATTCAACTTCATAATATTCTTTCAAGCCAAACTTCCTTTGTACACTAACATTAGTGCTTTTTACCGTCTCTTTCCGTTGTCCGAACGCACGTATCATTACAAGAGATGGATTTGATTGCGAGCAAAAGGTTTCTCCAAGTGTTTGATCGTATACGAGATTGATATATAAACCTTTTAATTATATGTAGGTTAATGGAAATTAGCATTTTCATTGGTTTCCGTTCTATAATATAAAATGATATGGCACGACTATATCGAGATCACGTAAGAGATCGCGTCTAAGTGAAATTTCTAATTTTCACATTTAATTTATGCAACGCCAACGGAGAGGTTGTTGTTTTTTCTCCATCAATGACTGGACGCGAGTGCTCCAGATGCATACTTATCGCGCTAATGAATTTCGAAATACCCCATAAGACTTATTATCAACAAGCGAAAAACTTTTCTAACCGTTTAATCCCATTCAAGGACATTCTATACGATAGTAAAAGTATATTATGTAGGAAAGGCTGAAAAAAACGAAGTACGTTTCTATATAAAAGGCATCTGGAATTTCTCTGAATCGGAGCCCGAACATTTAGAACAGTTGGGACTCATGGTCCGATGATTGCGGAGGTTACGCGCGTGTGCACCATTGACGAATCATTGCAAAAGTCGATTTTACGACGGCGTCGATAAAAAAGAAAAGGAAAAAAAAATGACCAGCCGCAGCTCGAGGTGTGCGAGAATAAAGGCCTCGCGCGCGCATGATTGTTATACTTAAGTCCGGCTAATTGAACACACGGGGCAAATAACCGGGGCGAATATAAGTGGTTCCTTTTTCTGCACGACAAGCGGCGACAAGCGTTTCCGAAGACCATCGGTCTGCGCCTATTCAGCGAAACAGTCCGTTAATGGGGATAAAAAAGATGCCTCGGCGCGGATAAGAGAAAGAAACGGCATGGAAAGGAGGGTGGCTGATAACGATTGTCGATGGAGATAAAAAAGGGAGGTGAGGCAAGTGTCGCTTTGTCGCGCGTTTTTGCCGAGGGGAGGGGGAGACACAAGAAAAAAAAAGCAATTACTCGCGTGCGACCGATGTTTCTTAATGTCGAGCCGTGCGCGCGAGCTACTCGCACAATTGCGCGAGCTGACTAATGTTCATTCGCAACGTCGCACTTAAGCTCGGTTTTAAGAGGCCGCGCACGCAAGGGAGGCAAATATAACGCGAAGATATTGTTGTACAAAGGACGGGACTCGATGAGCGAGAGGAGAAAAGATAGCCAGCTCCATTTGCATCCTAGAGACGCAGCTTCTCACCGCTTCGCAACCGGAAGCGTAAGAATTATCCATACGTTCGTTGGCGAAACTCGTCGCAAACGCGTATACATGTACTTTCGAAATTATCGAGTCAGAGCGCGGGAGCTCTAAGGATTATGTCAAACACAACGAGTTATAAGTAACTCTCGTTCTCTTTGTCTCGGTCGAACGAAGTAGAGCGTGTTAAGTTATTCGAACACGGGTGTAAAATGCTCTTGACTTTTTTTTTCCCAGAGACGAATATTCGATAAGCCGCGCAGTAAACGGAAACGCACGAAAATGCCGCAGCACTAAGGAAGCGGGATTTTTTTTTTTGCTGCATCGACCGAATAATTTTGCAACCAGGTCTTTAAGCAATTATCGAAATTGTTGCTCGGGTGTAGGTGAACACAGTAATTATCAAGTGTAAGTGAATTGTCTATACGTCATTAGTTAAAGAATTCTTATTTATGAATTATATTTATCCACGCGATGAAAGGAATTTCTTTAATCACAGCATTGCAGCAAAACAATGTTTAAATTCAAACGAAAGGAGTTAGCAGAATCGGATTATTATATCGTATACCGTAGGTCTATTTCGCAACAAGTGACAAACGGCAATTACATCTCATCCAAGGATCGATCAATCAGAATAGAGCCAAGAAACCCACCAGCCGATTCTCAAACCCGACCCCGCGATCCGGAGTCAAAAGCCTCGCGATCCCAAGCAACACAGCAGGTTATAAGCCGCTGGGCCACACGAGCCATCGCCGTAATGACTGCAATAAAGCGCATTATTGAAAAAGGTCGGTAAACACAGGCCATTCACTCGTCGGCGGCAGGATCGAGCCGCTACCGTCGCCGCGGCAACAAAATAGGTATATCCCCCATCGGGTCTTCTCGCGGCGGTGCACAAGGCTTGCGCGAGCGCGCGAAAAGTACCGACTTCACGGCTCATTACCGATCAAACGAGCTCCCGGCAAGCCAATATTTATCTTGCATCGCGCGCACCGCAGCACTGCTCTCGCACGTAACCCCCATAAAGCCATCGCAGTCCACGTAATCGCTCTCGATTTCAGAGCTCCCGCGCGCCGCACAGCTACTTCGTCCCATAGCTATACAATTAGAGCTCGATGAAGTTGCAGATATATATATATATATTTCGGTGTGTGTATGTGTATAGGTATAAACTGTACAAGTGTCGAGGCAAGTTGTCGTACAGGCGGCGGCTCCCCGACGATGGTTAAGTCACACCGATTTCCGCACCATTTGCGAAAGCCAACTTCCTCGCGTCGCAGCTCTCGTTTTCTCTCTCTCGCTCTCGCCACCAAGTTTCCACACGAACCTACTGTACACGCACAATAACGCGAGAGTCCCAGCTGCAGCGTGTCGCGGAACGCGCGTCGGCCTCCGGTGCACTTCCGTCAAGCTTAATTGCGGGGTTTCACGGCCAGCGGACTCGTCGTTAACTACGGCCAACCTGACAGAGCCAGATATGCACACTTACTCGCCTGGGCCGTCGGTCCTTTGTGCCGACGTTTATCTTGCGCTGATGCGTCCGACGAATGCGGTTTCTATGTCGCGCGTATTTTCTGCAGCTCCTTATATATATATATTCGCTTCTTTCTCTCTCTGTGTTTTCGGTGCCCCGGAGCCAGTCGCTCACAATCGCACGTTTTCCTCACCCGATTGTCCTCGTATACATCCCTACTCTTCTTCTGCGCCTTTATCTCTCTCTCTGTCTCTCTTGCATTTTTATACATGCGCCGCCGCGACGAAATCGTATACGGGGTGGGGCGCGGAATGTTGGTCTTTCCTCTCTTGCGGTCTTTGTGTCTCGAGAGCCGCCGAGACGGATGTGTTTTGTAAACACCGCGGGGACGGAAAAGTAAATTTTTGCGGGTCTGTTTTGCCTTCATATGCGAATGGCTAATTGCATTGATGCGTCTCGACAAGAGAGAATCTCGAGGAGAAGCCGCTGACGTAACTCCGGCGTGCGACACACGCGCGGCCCGTGGCCTTTGTTTTTAAACATTGCGGCATTTCGCGACTTGCGCGCGCTTGCGCCGAGATTGTTGACTTTGCGCTCTCCCTTTCTGTCTCCCTCCATATACCTACACCATACGCGTTTATTGTACACGTAATGAGGAACCGGAAGCGCTCGGCGTGATGATCGTTTACTGCGGTGCGTCTATATACACATACGGGGAGAGAATTTTCTTTGCCGAGAAGCGGTGAGCGCGCAGAAGAGTTTAGTCGCGACGAGTTGGGTTCAAAAACTGACGGAAGTCATCATAAATATTCGCGAGACATCAGAGAGCCCGTAATCTTGCTCGTGATTGTGATTTTGACCATATTTTTCTCCAGCTATAGGGAAAGATCCATCATTTACACCGGAAACTTTTTTCCGCTGCTCCGTAAACGGCCGCGAGTCTTATTACGAGACTGCGGTGCGCCGCGCGGCACCGTGAACTTGATGTAAAAGGCGTTATGATGCTACAAGTCTGATCGAGTCTGAGAAAATAAACGTTCGCATGCATGCACGTGTACCGCATAAGTTTTTCAAAGCTATTATCCTCCCAAGGCAAACAAAAACGTTTCTAGTCATCACTTTATTTCTGCGATTGATAACTGATTACTATTAAAATTATAATTGATTACTTTTGAAAAACAAAAAAGTTTCTTGTATTGTATGTAGTATTTTCGAGCGAGAGCAAATGTGAAGAAAGTCCATCGCGATCGTTCGAGAAGAGAGTTGAACTGCAGCAGCGGCAAAGAACGTGACAGGTCGCTGTGTGCCGAAAGGTCTCATCCCACGAATATATAGTCAGAGCGATTAGACTATACGGCGCAAACAATTCCTCTCGTCCAATCATTCCTCGCGCGCGCTCCCAAGTCACGGCTTGTGCAACATTCGGCGGTATAAAATTCTGCCCGAGCTCGCACGCTATATATACCCGCAGCGCATATACAGACTGTACGGAGCACTAAATGCACCTCACATGTCTCTATAGACGAAGTTCGTGCACAGCTCGCGGAGCTCGAGCGCAGCCGAGCTGCCGACCGCGACGATGCATAATGGAAAAAGGGCGAGTCGCGCGCTGCGCCGCACGTTTTTTCCCGAGGGAGAAAGGAGAGCCGCGGCACCGTAGCCGCGAATTCAAGCGCACCAGTCCCGCGATCATCAAGGCCGCTTGATAAGCCTTGATCTATGCAATTATGCTATACGTATACCTGCCCGACGCGGCCTGCAGGTAAAAGTCTCCGCTGTCCGTGTACCACCTCCCGCGAGTCGACCCTCGTTTTATCCTTATAACTTCGCGCGCTTGTCTTCCGAACTCGATTTATTTATGGTTTATATATGGCCGTACGAGGAGTACGGGGGGGTTGTGTATGAATGAGCTGCTTATATAGGAGCGCGCGCCGATTCGGTTTCGACATTCCCATAGACATTTTTTCCACTCGATGGCGATATAGACGAGATATGCGCGCCGATATATACGCGTGCAGTACACAAGTGGGAGAGAGAGAGAGAGAGAGAGGGAGGATATAGGTTCATGAATCCGCGATGAAAATAAAGTTTTGAAAACCACTGTGATTGGCAGAATCTATCTTAACGATCTTATTGCCGCGAGCCTCCTTTCCCATGCGCTCGTTCGACTAGAACTATTGTGCTAATTGGATATCGTGGTATATGTACGGTATGCGTGTATCGTGGTAGCTGCTTGAATGAAATTGATAATTTCTCGCTATTATTATTGAATCGCTGGGACGTATAGACTTGTCTGGTGATACTTGTCTTTCGAGATTTCCGAATATTCTCCTGTCGATAATGGCAAAGTTGTAGGTCAGCTGTATTGCCCAGAATCGAGATGATATTTATTGTGGGAAACGCGATTCCATTGGAATAATCGATAATAGAATAGATGATTTAAACCGCCGAGTGTCTTTATAGTTACACTTATATGTATTTAATATTCTTGTGCAAGCTTATGTTGTTTGTATCAATATTAAGAAACATGTGTATATCGCTATGGTAATGGACTAATTTTTGTAAATTTTATTCATGGGAATTAAGCAGATTGGCAAGATTTACCGTACCGGCCACTTAGAGCCAATACATATTTATTTAAAACTATGAAAACAGGTAAGTTATAATTAGATTCTTTTTTTAAAACAGAAACTTATACTTAGTTTTGCAATTGCCAATAAATTGAATAAATAAATCTTCTAAATATGTACCTCTGAACCACGCGCACTGAAATCATTTAAATTGATCCCAATAATGTATGATTTTTTAATCAACTTTTTCGACATACTTCATAAGTGCACAAGATGCAATAAAATTTATTATCCTGCGAGATAAGAACTACCCACGAATCGCAAAGGTTTATGATTTAACTATAGGTCGATCCTGAGTAAAACCGTGACTTTCAATTTTCCAGCGATTCTTTGATATTCGCTGCAAAAGTTGCAGTGCTATGAGTAAACGTTTATTCGGATTATAAATGTACTTTCTAAATTAACACATTATAGTAATTGCTTTGATTGCGTTCTTGTCTATTTACAATTATCTCAAATTTCATTTTGCAGCCACTGAAAGGATGGATTAATGGATGATATGTAAACTGTATTATCCACTTAATGACGGTACAATCATTAATTCCCACAGACAGTTGTTTTACTTCTTCGAATGCACGCATTTTCAGCATAAAGTTGAACTTACTGCATTAAAACTTAAACTTCAATTACTTAATCCCCGCTAGAAAATGTGCGGAATTTGTTTGTTTTTATCACGCGTGAAATGGGACCGGAACGGAAAAAATAAATAGTTTCAATATTAATAAAATTCTGCGAGTGCGAAATTACAGCAATTTCCAAGAATTCTCGAATACATATAGATATAGGTACATTGCGCAAAACTTTGCAACATTATATGCGCTGTTTTCACAACTTTTCGATGTACATATACAAGCAATAATTTTGATTCCTCGGCGAGCGAATGATAAAAATGCCGCCTATATAAGAGATTCGTGAAATGCAGCTCGACCAGTTTTATCGGCCGTTGCGATGACAATTAAAGTGACACTAATTAAGGCGATATCCAAGAACGGAGAAAAGAGATGTCTACCAATGTATCTAATTAAGCTATTCAAGCGGAAATTCTCATTGGAAACTATGTATATCGAGATGTTGACTGTACGTGGCGAGCTCTAATGGCTCACCTTATGCATGCCTTTTCATTTCTCAGCATCAGCGGCGATTTTGATAAATCCGCCGCAGCCGCGGAAAGTGTGCGCGCCAACAATAATTCATAGCGCAATTATTGGGGTTTCAAAATCGAAAAGCGCATTTACAACTACAGCATATTCGGTTGCACCGTAGATACATAAGCTTTTTAAGGATTCCGGGAGAAACGCTATATGGATTGCAACTGCTTGGCCATTGTTTATGAAATACGCTACTTCTTGCATCATGCAAATGAAGTCGATATTTTTTATAAGTATCGAACGCTTGCAACTAGTAGGTATAGATCAATGGGAGTTTTAGTGGACAATTCTGAGAAAAAACTATATATTGTTATACTTTTATGCTCGACCGTCCATAAAACCTACATCTTCACCTTGAGATATATTTTTACCTTAATTATAAGGGGTGTATTATTATAAACTCGCTTTACGTAAGACTACACAACTTTTAAAAGTGTAGTTTCTAATTAGTATAATATATAAATGACGTTAATTTAACTTTGACAGAATGAAAATAAATAATACTTTCTAACTTTTTATGGATGATTGATACATTCCCAGCGTTACCGTCAGAACATTCACCTGAACAAATTTAAAGCACCACGATTAAATTAACAATATCAGTACTAGTTGCAATCTGTTTTAAGAATATGTATCATAGCAAAAAAAAGTTATTTACTATGTCATAAACCGAGATCTCGTTGACCATATTTTACCCTAGAGACAGTAGTATCACTGATAAGATTGCCTTAACCTTATAGCGTTGTATAATTCGCATTCGAATAAAAAACGTAATATATATATATATATTATATTCATTTTATGAAAAAAGAACTATAAATATTTCAAGCGTTTTTTCTCGCACTCTGCACTCTATTAATTAGCTCGCGCACAAACAATTTAACAACAAACTATTCTAAATTGATTATTTATATGCGGTAATTCAATAGAAAAAAGCTTATCAAATGCCGTTTGTTAAACTCGATCCGTTATCAGAGCGCATATCCAAGTAGCAAAGTGAATAATTATCAGGGAAACGGTATCTGGAAAATCAGTATACAAGCCGTTTCTTGCTATCTCGCTTGCTACAATTACGTCGGCATAGAAAAACTATATTTTCTCGACAGACGCGTGCAGCGGCTGCGGTTGGCAGGAGCGAATCCCCCGAGGGAGATTTTCAAGTCATCGAAAACGACAAGGCAGACTTTGCATACAATGAGCGAGAAAGCGGCACATGTCACGTCTCCCGCGCGGTCATAGTGCGCAAACTGCGTATCAGTAGCTATAGTCTTGGGACAGAACAAGACCGATCAAAATTCTAGCAAGCATACGACCTCCTTGAGCGGAAGGAATTCGGCCTGATGCAGCAATTGTACCCGCGCACGAGAAGCCCATATCGTGGTACGCTAATTAAACCGGCATCCTCGCCGCTGCCGTTAACGAATTCGTTCCTCTGGTACATCGCTCGTGTACACGCACATTTTTCGTAGAGCCGATGTTCTTCGGTCTGGATTTCGTCACGCGCGGGGCTGTTTTATATACGTAGGCGCGATATGCGCACCGATGCCGAACGTTTTCTCACGAGCCGATTATAAGCCTTGACTAATCCCTTTTATGCACCTCCAGCAAGAAAGAGCCGCGCGGATAGTGCGCCTATATCTATACGTATATATCCAATATAGCGCGCTGTGTAGCATGTGCAGTTCACTGCAGCGGAGAGGAAAAGTGTTCTTGTGCAAACGTTGCGCGCACGCGCTCTCCCGAGTGTTAAACCTACATACCTATACATATATTGAAAATTATATGTTTAGAATGTGCCGATGTGTATTAAAGCGATGGAGCAGCTTGGGTGTTGATTTTAAAATAACACTTTTCAGGAATTGGACTGCATTCGACACGCCAACTCGGATATTCCATGAATAAATACGCTTTTTACGATGTTTTTCTAGGACGGACGGCTATTCGAATGGGGATTACTGTTATTAAAAGAAATTTTCATCGCAACTCGAATTTTAATGACAATGTTCGAAAATGTATGAGAATTAAAAACCAATAAAAATCTATTAATATACTTGAATGATTTTGTACATTGTACTCATAGACGATAAAAGTAGTGCATTTTGAAATTCCGATTGACTCAACTATCGCGGATATTCTCACACGGCTTATCATATATACATATATATTTCTCAATGATATAACAGTATAAACATTGGAAATACGTATTACCGTATATCCGATCGGCTGAGATAAAGGTTGATAATAAGTCATTTAAAGCGCGCATTACTTAAGTTAACACATATTCGAGCACCTATACTCCGAGATCGAACCAGTTTTTTTACATAATCATCCGATTGCGCAACAATTATTCATTAAGCTTTGGCTAAAGGGGAGAGAACGGCATGTGATACACCGAAACACTTTTTGTTAGAAAGTGCAAGGTTGGGGACTTTCTTCGCGTGACGCTATAGAGTCCGTGTGCAGCGGCTTGCGGCGGGGTATATGTGCAGTGGCTGCACACGAGCCGCGCCGCGCCAACCGTTTTCCCCACTTGCATGCATTATATATATATATATATATATATGTATATATATATCGACTATGCAGGTTTCGTTGGAACGTTCGAATTCCGAGAGTTTGAAACAAGGATCGCTTGTCACGCGCTGCTTGAGATTGAAAGGTGTCGAGTGTGACACAGAGAGCTGAGCTCTTGCGCAAGACGCATTGGGATTCGTGTTTTCGAACTGGAACACCGAAAATTCTGTAACAGTGGAAATCACGCTCTTTTCTACCGGACGTCGTTAGCTCGATCGCGATGAAAAATCAATGATTTTCACCCTTTCCGATTGCAGAAAACCAGAAAACTACTTACGAATCAAATGCAATAGCCACAATTATTGCTAGTCTATATAGCTGAACTTTTGGCCAAGGTCTAATTTAATATTTTATATCGCAGCTGTTGCATTTGCATTTGATGAATGCTATTTCAGTAATAGGTATGTTGTAGCTTTAAAGTAGTCATGCTTTCGTACTCGCAACTAATAATTTGAGTGGATTACTGCGCCAATATTATGAGCCATGAGAATGTAGTTTACTGAGCTACTGTCCTGGAGATTGTAAAAATTTCAGAGTTCGATAACAAAACTAGCCACCATAATTTATGCACTTTTATAAGGTAGACAAAAAATATAGTTTTTCTCGGTGCATATGAACCTTTCGTTTGCATTTACCTATAATGTAGGTTAATACCGACGTCGATTGAAACTTTAATGAAATATTTTAAGCTTGTTCTGTTTTTTTCTCATACGCTAATTGTGCACTTATAATTCTTTACTCCTAATTATGTACACGCATCGAATAAAAACATGTAATTATTGCTATTAAAAGTTAACTTCAAATTGACAAATTTGTGCTCTATACACGTATGCGATATTTCATTCATAAAAAAATAATGAGTTATCTCGAGAGATCATAAATTTTAATGGAAAATCGTTTTGATCCATTATGTCTATTAACAAATTCTTTTGCAAATAACTATTTTGAAAGCATGAGGAATCCCTTTTCCCACAAGAAGAGTGTCGGTATATAATACCCGTGTGTACGAAGCTATAAAGAATAGCGAACGAGAGAAAATCAATCATCGAATACGTAATCGAAGAGAGCAGAACTGCTTTATAAAACTGGAGCAATCGCAACAACATAGCCAAGGGCTAAGTTTTCGCGAGTCGAGCATTACGTACCGCAAAGTAAGACATTTTACGAACGGAGCCTCGTTTAACGAGGCGCAGGGGGGGCTTTGATTATCGGTTACGGAAGGCCCACGAGAAGACATAAATATGCCTGAATCGACTTGATAACTGCACGGAGAGCAGCAGCGCCAAGTCATTGCTCGCATACAGAGCGTCTCGACACAACCCCATGGGAAAAGACTCACGACTCGACTTTTTTCTTTCTTATCCTGTTCTTTTCCAGCGCATGTGTGCGAGTGTGTCGTTCGAGCAGGCGTGTATTTGCGTTTGACGTGACTGGGGGGACCCTTTCATCTAGACGCTTATATGTTTCATTTTTAAGCCAAGGCGCTGCTATGCGCAAAGTCGAGCGAGCCAATGTTTATTGCGGTGGCGGCGGCGGCGGCCGTACGCGCGCCAGAGGTTTTCTTTCCGCGTGAAAGGTTCGCACGTGAGGCTTGCGCAATTTTCGAAAAAAAAAGGAAGGAAGGAGGGAAAGAAATTGAAGGGAAAAATGGAAATGGCGGTATATACTGCTTGCGGTTAATGCAGCGCTTTTTTGTTTTGTTTTGGATCGATGAAAATTTGCATAGTTTTTTGGACGACTTGCCGATTTGCTGGGACTTTATAATGAGTTGGATTGTAAACACATTTTCGGTAAGTTTACAAGGTAAATCCGTGTGTTTCAACTAGGTTCTGGTGAACTGGATGGATTCCTGTACGCGCTAAACTTTCGAATCGCGAATTTACATTTCGCGTTTTAATCGCGACTGCGAGAATTTAAATAAACTAGTATCATGTGACAGAGTTTTCATACGCAAAACTTGCTCGATTTTAATCTATGCGAATATGTTTACTTGGTGAAATTTTTTTAAAACATTGGGGACAAAGGTAAAATTTATCTCGATTGGTGTCAGAATTGAAGAAAGTAACATTTCTTTTTTGTTTTTTAACGAGTTGAGTTCTGTAAGAAACGTTTTACAATTGACAATGGATGTAATGGAAACCATTATTTTTGATTTTGCAATTCATCGCAAGTTTTGGCTTATCATCGCTTTTATTATTTCACTTGTACAATTGGTAATATTTTTTAAGTTATTTAAGATATTATTTAAGTTCTTATTAAGATATAAGTTTATTTAATAACATTTATTGGAAAATTGAAATAAATAAATGAAATAACAGAAACACAAGGTAGAGAAATCATTTTCTCGGTAAATCGATTATCTGATTTTAAAATTTTCATAAAATAATGCTAGAAACTCGAATACGGTTGTCAATTGATAAATATTAATGTTTGATTTTAATACTTCGTTTTATGGAACAAAAAGTATATATCATTCAAAATACTTGAATTTACGAGAATATTATACGGAAAAAAAGATTCACAGAATAAAACAGTACCATAAAAATGATCCAGTTTACGACCTTCCGGAAACATTAACTGTTCCTCCTTTTATTTTTGTACTTATTGAGAGTGCAGCGCGTATATATATAATTAATCATCTTTTAGTGGTTAATTTACGAGCGTATACCTACGATCAATCAGGAAAATCATGAAACTTAGAAATTCAGGAGTCGTTCGAACCGCAGTTATAAGAGAGAGAGAGAAAAAGCGTTTTGTACAAACTTGGGATGATTGCACCTTTTTCCTGCCTGCGACTTAAAGGTATTCACCTTGATGAGGTAAACAAGCGATTTTCACCAAACGCTTAGATGACATCGCGATTAAAATCACATGTACGATTTACGATATATCAATTCGGTCATGAATAAGACTTTTATCCATTGCCCGTGTTGCTTTCTACGAGTTCAAGAAATCATTAAAAATCGAGGATATGGATTTTTGCGCATATGACAAAATTATAGTGCCGAACCAGTTTACGCATTTATTTGCCCGAATTCCTATGATTCCGTGTGCGTTATTACGTGCCAGGATATATTACGTAAATTTTTTGAACTAGAAGTTCCGATTTCCTTTTCAACAAATATGTTAATAATTTTTCACGTTGAATCCAAGTTTTTCTTCAAAGACGTGAATGTACGTAAATTCATTCATTATTTGCATGTATACACAAAAAATATTACTACCGTATTATTTTAATTATTTTTTAAATTATCAACACACTGTATTTAATAACTAAAAATTAAATAACTTGCAAAATCTTTCACAAAAAAAGTATACAATGCAGTGCATTTTCATTCGCTATTATGAAAATTTTCTTTTCGTAAGCAATAGAACAAAAGGATTGGACAAGCTCGGTGGCCCAATCGGCGAAATAAAAAAAAACATATTGCATGCAATGACAAACGGAGAAATTGGAATGTAAAAAAAATCTTGGAATCCAGCACGAAAAAATTCACGTGTTGGCGTAAGTTCAACGCCTAATTTCACTTTCATTATCACTTATTGTACTTTCCCCGTTTCTAAGTCAAACCCGCTGCATTTGAAAAAATGCTGCTTCACAATAAAAACTTTCTTTTCGAATCTTCCGGTACTTTTTCAACTCCCTGCACTTCTATATATGTATATGCGTATAGTCTGATATCTAAATATATTCGACATTAGCTAATTTCATGGAGTGAAATTTCATGTACCGTTTAATTTTTAGGCTTAAAATGATTAGATTTTAGACCGAGAAATGTAAGTAAGTGGTGAACTGAATTAACTGATCCGTTTTATACAATCATTTCTTCTAAGCGTTTCATTCACAGACATTTTTAATTATACGAAAGTATTTCAAATAAAACTGTCACTAATACTAATATTTCGGCAAAAAATATAAATTAATCAATAAGCATCAAACTAAAGGGCTTAAAAGAATGAAGCGAGTAAAATAGAAGGGCCAAAGCAAAGGTAGATAGGTAGGTAGGATGAATAATAAAAATGTGCGCCGGAGGTCTAAATAAAATAGCAGCGGTTCCACGTACCTTAAAACAATTTTCGGAAAATGCAAAGAGCCTCTAAATCTTGAGCTGTCGAGTCCACGAACTGCATCGGTCGTAAAACGACATGAATTCAGGACTGGCTGCACTCGGTCCGTTGGCTTTATCCAAATATCCCAGGCTGTTTTATCTCGAAACGTGACTGAAAAAAAAATCCGCTTACACGATAGTGCGGCGGCCTCTCCCCCGAATAAAACTCAACCTCGAATCTAAAGAATGTGCACTCGTAACCGGGATCGCACACGCATTCGCGATAAATCGATCGAGTAATCCTTGTCTGTCCGGAAAAACACTATAATATATGACGAATGCTGAGCGCAACAATGTGCGAGCCGAGCGCTGCAGGGGACTCGGGCTTTTCGGGCTTAGGAGGCCCTTGCTTATAGTAATTGTTGGTGCAGACGACTGAACGCCAAGATTGTTAGAACCAAGTTTATAAACCGCGGGAGAAAGTAAAGGGAGCTCTCGCGTATAATACCGACGCGCGCCGTTCAAACTCGACGCGGTAGTGTTGCACACACACACATACACACACACACACACACACATACGGACACGGGTATGTCTCTCTCTAGTGCACATTCGAACGCGAGAGTGTAGTCATGGGTACGTATATACACTCTCGCTTGTGTAGTACTACAACGTCTACAACAGCCCCACGCGGTGCGAGAGCATTGTCGAAAGCTTCGAGATTAGGGGGACCGAGGGTCAAGCCGCGGAGTTACAGCCAGTCACCGCGAGTGCCTCTTTCAATGTTACGTTTTCTCGGCTGCTGCTTTTTAGCCTCTCCCTCTTCCTTTTTGTCAGTCGGTAGCTGCTCGCGGACGAGTCTTGCAGCCGCGAATCCAGGATCCCGCGGAGACCAATTTCACGGCGCATTGTCTTGCTGCTCGTTCGCGGACTCCTTGTTGCGCGCCGAGTTGGCGGCTGATGATTTTTAGGGTCCCACGGATCCCTTTTGGTTTTATTCAGGTCGAGGTTGCCTAAAGCTGAAATTTGGAAAAATATGCATAAGCTAAATTAGCTGGAAAATGGTAAGAGGCAAGTGTGCAATTCGATGCATTGCCGCAGCACGGTTTGTATAATCCAGGTGAAATATTTCAGATTTAGAGAGTGTTTACAAATTTTCCGAACGCGTCACGATTGCGACATTGCACTTGTGATTAATTATTCCGATATATACACTTTTTGTATAAATGAAAATTATATAACGTACGCAAGAGTTTCGTGTCAAAATTCAAAATTAAACATTTTAAATTGCTCAAGTTTTATGAAACGGTTGTAATTTGCTACTACAACCTGATGTACATGTGCATTTATTGATCATAAAATCTGTAATAGGTCGAGCATTAGATTTTTTTTTCGCGACAAAAAATAAGTAAACGAAAATAATATATAAATAGTTCAAAAAAGATACGTTTAAGTAAATTAACTTATTTTAAAGGGTCTTATGAATATTTCGAGAAAAAAGAATGAATGATACTGTATTTTTTTTAAATAGTTTGCATGTCTTCCTTACGACAAGGACCAAGTAAAGCATTTCATAGGTAGAGTAACTGGTCATTCTAGTTCTAGGATAAAGTATCACTAAACAAAGTCAGATTCAGTTTTTACTGCTTCAAATTTAGAAAGTGCGCACTTATTTTTTTAAACGGAAGTTATGATTATTTGGAACAGCAAAAAACTTCTGGGTTAAAGAAATGACACATTGTGTGCATTAGTGTGTTATTTATTACGACAATCAAAATGTGATTGAATCAAAAGGAAGTTTCAATCATTCGAAAGATTTATTAGGAAAGAGAATGATTGAAAAAAAATAAATTACTGCGATCAAATGGCACGAATGTATATCCTTCTGAGAAATAAAAAAAAAACAAGGTTTCAATTTGGCATATAATAGATAGCACCTTCACTTTTTTACAGATGACTTCTGAATTAACAACTACTCTACAATGGAATGATTTGAACATAAAGAATGAGTCATGCATTCTACTTGTACAAATGCTGATTTTACATAATCCAAGTATTTTTGGCTGTAGTAAACAATAATTTTGATAATTATTTTTTATTTATGTTAAAAATCGTTCAGATGCTTGCTTTTCAAGTTAGACGCTTGGATATTCCAGCAGAACGAGAAAAATATAAATTAAAAAAACATTCTCTTATATACAGCAAAAGTGATAAAAATTGCTGTAAATATTTAAATAACCACCTTTTCTACGTAAAAATATACTCTTTTTGCTTGATACTGAGCTCAATAAATTAGCATTACTAGCACTGCTTGTTCCTAGAAGAAGGAAGACAATTGATTTCGAATTCCTACGTATAGCTGGCCTACATAAATACCTAGGATAAAAAGATTTATGTTTTATGACAAACAAGACATTACGAATAATTATCATTATGGTCATGCTTCTTTTAAATACACTTCTTCCTACTTACTTACAATTTAGCATTGCATCATCTTTTGCATTATTGCCAATATGTTACTTAAATTTGAATGTGCTTTAGTGAAGATTACCATTTTAATTTATAAAACCTTATAGAATTATCATTCGTGTTATATACAACAAATTCACATTTATTTTTACAAGTTATTGGTAAAAACAAAATTAGACAAAATCAGCTTTAAATTTTTCTAGTGTAACTATAAGATACTTGTCACGGTTTCAGTTTCGATTTACGGACTGTAATTTTTGGTCTGATCCGCAAGCGATTTATTCACTAGTGGACAGTGCCACGAAGAAATATTATATGCCTGATAAAAATCTTTATTATTTTATAGTACTTTTCGACAATTACACACCAGCGTCGAACAATATTTTATACCACGAGAGCCTAAAAATCGTGTCAAAGTTGCGATTTTTATGTTAGAGTAGTACATATAAATTACCGTAACAAATAACAAATAGGTATATCGAATTTTTACTACTTTTCGTCGATAATGCAAGCACCTAGCTCGAGACCTATAGCTTATGTAAACAAAATTTCATGTTCATCATTTGATTATATTCATTATTTGATCAAGCACGTTTTTCAAACTAATGCAAAAATCATGAAGCTGGAAAACCGAGTGGAGATATTCGCTTTAATTTTAAGAGATATGTACCTATGGAAGAAAATGTACCTACTTTTCATATTGTTATTCTCTAGAAAATTGACACAAACAGTACATTCTAATCTGGTGGTATGCAAATTGCTGTAGTAAATCATACTTTGTACGTTAACTCTCCAAACCATGAATTTAAATTTACAAATTCTTATATTAAAATTTTTAGCTTCCAAAATTTAATATAACATAATCGAAAAATAGTCAACATGAAGATAGAAACATTCTTCATTTAATATTTTACTACTTATAAAATTATTCATTCATACATATTTCGTACTTTCTCAAAGAAATTTGAAGTAACGGAGATTAAAACAAGTTTTTAATGAGCGTATTGTTAAACCTGTTTTTTTATAGTATTTGACGAAAATAATAAAAGTAAAATAAATATAATATAAAAATCAATAATGTTTCGGTATTACATCTACGGCCTAACTTTAAAAATGCTTACATGGGGTAAATTGAAACAATTACGAAGCAGTTTTATATTCCTGGGAAACGCTGGGTCCTATACTTTAAATATCTGTATGATATTTTAATAGTATTAGCAATTATTAAAATTCATAAAATAGTTTATCTTTTGCAGAGCACAAAAAATAAATTTTATGATTTAACACATTCTTATCTCTGATGATATAATTCAGTAGATAATAGTTACTTTTTAAGATAATATTTGTCATGAACGTAACTATTTAAAAAAAATTTTAATTAGATAAAAGTAAAAGGCGTGAGAAAGATACTAATCATCTATCTTCTATAAGGTATTTAATTTGAGTTTAAAGTTACATTTCTAGTTTACTCATTAAATCTCACGTAATACTTATGATTTAATGTCCAATATTATTTCTACAATGAATAAAATAAGCGATATACGATCATATTCGCTACTATTACCCATTTTTCAGTTTCTTATGCTGGTGTTCATAATTTCTAAATATGATTAAGGACTTAAGAGTCTTTGAAACTTATAAGTAAAATATAATAAATTTATAAGTAAACTCCCATCATTAGCGAGGACGTTACAAAAACGCAATCGGTGCGAATCATGACAAACTAATCTTTGTGAAATTTTTTCTTCCTAATTTTAATGACAATCCCTATACATAAGCGAAGAGATTTTTAACTCCGCAGCAAGGCATTATGTGTAGAAACATCGCGAATTAGATAAAAAGAAAAGAGCGTGAGAAGGATAAAGAGGATCTATTTTGCGGACGTAATAGGCACTGTGAAGCCGGCGTTACTGTCTCAATTTCTTTGACTATGAAAAATATAGCTAAAGATATATCTCGGAAAGTACGTTTCCATAAATCTAATCTTTTTAAAGGCTTTTTCTCATGCCCGGACGATATTACATATTCGACTAGCACAGATAATTGAAAGTTATATATGTGTGACAACTGGTAGTTAAGCCAACATCTTTTCGGATACAATAATAATTCAAGCCTTCGAAATAGTGGTCCTGTTTAGTGTATTTTAAGTATTATTTACGTCATAAATTTTGTACGATTTTATGTACCCATCGATAGAGAGCGAAGGCGTATCACGTGTCGAATTTTTTTTTACCCCTGCGTCACTTTCACTGTTACTTTTATACTTATGTTTGTCTCTCGCGCTTTGTTTTTAAAAAACAAAATTGGGAGCGACCGTAAGACTGATCAAAAAGAGTAGTGAAAGGCGTAGGATTAATGCTGACCATAAAAGAATGGTACATACTTGAATTTGCAAAGTATCATGCGAGCGGCGCTGGTGCCTATGTGCAGGCGCTTTTTTTTCTTTTTACATTCCGACAACACATATAGGTACACGGGATCCTTTCGAAACACTTGCCACGTACAATTTGTCTACTCTAATTTGTGAAAAATTCATGCATCAGCTGGAAATGTCTTGTTTGAAAAAGTGCGAATTAGCTTTCTTGAGTACTGGAAAAACGTTGGCTGTCTTTTATCGCGCAATAAAAGTGATATAAGTGTTTGAAAAGGACTCAAAAAGTTCGAGTCGCAATTCTTTTACGGCGATCTCGACACACAGCCGATGTATGGCTAACGCGAAAAACATCGGGTATTATGCGAAAAGGATAATTAATCGGTTTTAACCTCAATTTATACACGACACTTTTCCCTTGCAATTTAACTATATGAAAAGTGCCGCTTGCTTGCCTAGCCACAGGCACACGCATAAAACGTAATGCCTCGGCTGCAGCTCGCGCACACAGCCTTATACCTAAGCCACAAAAGTAAACTCTGATTATACTCGCACTGATTAATAACCGTCGTAAAAAGTTATGATATACAGGCCGAATTATCATTCCTAATAATCACCGCGTCGTGTCGCATGTCGTCAGCAGCCCTGCGTGCACACTTTTTTTTTCCCGCGCTTTTTCCTGCACGTCGCGACAGGCTCACACCGCATGCTCAATTGCTCGCACTAGCTCCACATAAATGTTACAATGCGCACGCGCGTACACGCGGCGCAACACCCGTGATTTTTCCCCGAAGCCCATCCAATTATAATCGTAACGACTAAGTACTGCGACAAAAGAAATAATCCGCGACTGCAGAGCTATAGGGTTCGCGTATAGCACGTTTCATTACCAACTTGTATGTATACGTGCGCTCGCGAGAGAGAGAGAGAGAGAGAGAGAGAGAGAGTTGGGCGAGTTATTTGCCTTCTAATTGACATGTTGTAATCCGATCGTTCCATGACTTTGCCAACGCCGTCCTCGATTTTTTATCTCTCCTGCATACGGCAGCTACTTTTCATAGAAATGTTATTATAATCGTATACAATCCTACACGGCGCGTTGCTTTCCGTTTTTCTCCACATTTCGACGACTGGAATTCGATGTGGATGAATCGTTGGGGTTCAGTAGAATTAAACAAGGACAAGGATACTTACCGCGCTCTCTTTTTGCGTTTTATAATAGTTTTCGATATTCCTGGGTCGTGAATTTCAAACATTGTTCGAATCTCTTTTCAAAGACGGAAAACGCACTTTTTATCACTGTTATATGCGTCGACTGCATTAATAATGGGCAGTAGTCTATCAACGTTGATTTAATCAAATTTTTGCGTAATAAGATTTATTCTAGACACGCGGTAACCGCATCGAGCTATAA
The DNA here is from genome assembly GCA_900490025.1 of Megastigmus dorsalis. Taxonomy (NCBI): domain Eukaryota; kingdom Metazoa; phylum Arthropoda; class Insecta; order Hymenoptera; family Megastigmidae; genus Megastigmus; species Megastigmus dorsalis. The sequence goes on along the minus strand of UELU01146808.1, from coordinate 88,522 downwards.
AAACAACTGTTTACTTTTACTCTTGCTCTATCTTTATTCTGCATACTTTTGCATAATTTCCTTTAAAATGTACTGCCTGCTTTTACTCTTTCGTGCATAAGAAAGATAATCACATCGGAGACCCGCAAGATTTCGCAATTACTATGTACTTTGCACCAGTTTATAATATGGACTTTAAAGTCTGCATCTATCTTGGCTATACGCGAATCTATCGCGAGATATGGTTTTATTAAGTAAAATGACTCTTCCTGGGCAGGTATTGCTTTATAGGTGCCTGCAGCAACGAACTTTAACTGTAGTACTGCAGCAGTTACATGTGTACACATGCAACGGAGGCGCGAAATACAGTATCTCCTAGAATACGCAATTGCACGAAATTGGCATCTCAACATATAAGGAATTTCAAATCTGTTTACTGCACTTGAACCGTTCGTGAATCGTGACGGCGCGACTCTAAGCGAATGCGGACTTTCTCGCTTAACGGAACCTATCTATATATACATGTGTGCGAGTGCCGCACGCGTACGCGGCCTAAGAGTATCCTAGCAGGTGAAAAAGAAAGAAGCAGTGAGCGCGGGACGAAAGTACAAGTAAACCAGGAGAACTTGGAAATGTTGCCAAGGTCTAGATGCGATTAAATTTTTATCTTTGCAAAATTGGAGCACTTGACTTTGAGGAAATGGATTTAAACCCGCAGAAAATAAATATTTATAAATTACACTTTCCATCGTCATTAAAGTAATGCATCGTTTGTGCGAAACATTTATTTTATTTTTACTCATTTTATGTAGAAGTATTGATAACAAGGTATGGGTATTTTTTGAGAACTTTACTATGCCTGGCTAGACTGTTTGATTGAATTTTAAACGAGGCGGAAAACCGGTACAGTAATCGGTCAACAAAATAACTTGCATTAGAGTTACATAATAATGCAAAAAATATTCAGTTTTAATACTTTCTTAAAAAGTCAATATAATGCGAAAAGGTCACATAAGACTTGCACTTTCGAATATTGATATTCATAAATCATTTTAAAACAAGGGATAAGTTAACAGTATAAATTAACAGCTGCAGAACATACACAAAACTTAAAAAATAAGTTGACAGAATATATATATATATATAAATGTGAGTGCTTATATTGCATAAAATAAATAAAATCAAGTGATTTATAATTTTAAGATATTTTTATTTTACGCCTTAACATCGGCAAAAATATAACGTGATTATTTAGCATATCGCTAAGCAGGTATATAAAATAAGATCTAGAAGTCTAAATTTCTTAAACATTAGTCAGTCGCTTATCATGTACTGAATTCGACAGTACCGAAATAAAGTATTATGTCAAACGCTAACTTAAAAGATATACATTTTCATTTGCGTGTATAAATAAATATAGTAATAATAATTTCAATGTATACTTTAGTATAATTAAAGCGCTTTGAATTCTCACTCGAAACTATGCATATATTAGTCTGCATTCATTCCCTCTTTAAAAACTACAAATATAGTTTTATTAAAGCACGCAAACATAAATTCAGATTGACAAGTCACTTTCGAGCGAACTCCTATTGGTATTTCACTCACATCCTTTTTGGATATAGTCCCAATTCCTTCCATTGATATATGGAATAATTGTTATGGTTGTTCAATAATATTAATTTCTAATTTTCATTTTATCACAATCCAACCATGATTTACTTTTTCTCTGTAGACATTTAATTTTATTACTTTCAAAAAAATGTGTACCATATTATTGCCATAAAAGTTCAATTTTAATAATTTGGCAGTATGCTACAGTTGATGTATGCATGAACAAAAATATTTAAGTGATAATCTCAAATAAAATAAAAAAAAATAATGAAGACGAGACTTTTTATATAAAAAAATGTATTTCATTTTCGTAAATTAATAAAAAATAAAATAGTTTAGAAATTTAAGTCGCGTAATAGCTCTGAAACTACATTGAAAATTATTGCTTTAGTTAAAGAATAATACTTTTAAAGTTATTTTTTCAGATCTTATAAAACTGAAGGCCCTAAAGGAGCTTTCTGAAAATTCACTTGATTTTTCTTTTACAATTTTCCGATGTCATTCATTGATAGCATCAATAATATTCATTTACAATCCAATGTTCGTAGTTATGACTACCACTGTTGTATGTTTTATACTGTTTCATCCTCGTCGACTTTTCGTTCTTGAAATCTTGAAACCGCACAGACGATCGCTACATATAGATCCTTCAAATTTCATCTCGGATAGTATCATACGTTTACCGAGATATTCGATACGAACAGTGACAAGTCAATCATAGAGCAATTCAGCGATAAGCTTTAGCCTTCTCTGCCCAAGCGAATAAGTCAATACTAGGTATTGCTTCAAAATCAGTACAGGCTCTTAATTCATTTCTGGAAGTGTAAAAATAAAATTATTATTACTTTTGAATGATATATAACTTTTAAGATTGTTATAAATAATAAAAATTATAAAAATACTGAAAATATATATACAGTACTAAACAGTAATATTTTTTTTGCAACATTAATATTGCACTATAGGATAATTTTAATATTTATGTATAATTTGATTATACAATAGTTTAAAAATTTAATAACAAAAATCATTATTGAAAAGAAAGTCAACTATTGAGGATATTTTATAAAAAAAAAATTAGCGCAAATGGCAAGTAACAGCTTTTATAGCACATTAACCTAAAAATCGCAACTTCGTTATAAAACACGGTATGGAACTGGTACGTAAAGGCTTTTTTACTTCACTCGTTACAGCCCTTGCCTTCGGCTCGGGCCGTAATTCTCTCGTTTAGTAAATAAAGCCTTTCCGTACCCGTTGTATAATGTACTATTATAATCTCTCCAAAAAATGTCGGTAAAGTAGAAAATGTATTCTTAATATTTTCCATGCATATATTAAATAACATCCTTACCCTGATAGTGGCTTCAGGAAAGCATTTGCTTGCATCTTGGTGATGTCATTATTATTATCACAGAAAATTCTTGCCAAAGTTACTTTTTTCAAGCTGTTTAATTGAGCTAAAAATAAAATTTTCTTATGTAAAAATAGAACTTACATCGTACGAATCAGTAGTCTTAAATTTTTTGTACATTACCAATAGAGAAAGGTTGAGGTTGATCAAGAAAATCATAGAAGTATCGGTCAGTGCGACGAGTTCTCAAGAATTGAGTAGTTATTAGACAACGGAAAGTTGGTCCTAACATAGCGTCGTCAATTGGCCTTTCAGCCATACCTCCAATTATAAGATCAACATCATCAGGTCTTTTGTACAGGTCTCGTAATTTCTTAACCATCTGCAAAAATTATTTGTAATGTTGAAAAATATTGTTTTAGATTAGTTTTATCAATAATTAGTAATTTAAATATTTTATTAGTAATAATTGATATTTTTACTATAAAATTTTACAAAGTTTTTGAAATTCCAAAACTCCTTACCTCAAGGGGAACATAATCTAAAAAGTCATCAAATGTCTTTGCAGCGCGCAAACCACAATGTTTACGGTAATCATTGTAGCCTGGAATACCGTGATCGCGACCTCTTTGAATGTCAAGACTAATTTGATCTAGACCTACAGCGCTATTTGTCTTGTACAGTTGGCTTGTTATCTGTAGAGTAAAGTATACTTGATTTACATCTTCAGTTATACATTGATAAGACTCATTCATATAATGGTATACAAACTTACGTCTGAAACTAAATGGAGATCCATTTTCTGTATATTTTGAAAGGCAAGACCACGAACGAGACCATCGAAAATGTTATTTGTTTCAATATAACGTGGCTTATAAAAGTAGTCTGATAATCGCAGACTGTCGGTAATTTTTCTGTCATTATCTACCATACTGAAATCGTTAAATAAAAATAGTACCACTTACTTATGCTAAAAAACTAATACGTAATTATAAAAATTAACTACAATTTTAAGTAACTTATGTTTAATACAAATACAAAATTTCTGTAATGCACTATTTATTACAATGATAGTCGTTTCAAAACTTTTAAAAACGCATAAAAGTAATAGCTCCAAAAAAAGCGTATTTCTTTTTTGCAAATGTTACTTTAATATTTGTTACTTAAAGTGCTGTAAAAAAGGAAATAATTGCTTTAAAATTAGCAAAACACAAAACTTAAATTTTTTTTTAATACGCTTTGCTTAAAATAAAAACATTTTGCATAATAAGTATTTTTTAATTTTCTTATGAGCTGCAGTTTTTAAGTGCAGTGAGGCCTTTTGAGTCACCTTAATTGTCCTTGCTTGAGCGATTGAAGGAAGCGAAGGGCGGCGGTGGCAGCTTCATTGCTGACAGATGGATCGTTGTAGAGACTGTAATGCGATGAGCTGTAATTGGCTTCGACGCCCAGACCGGTCGATCGAGCGTAGCGCTTGCCAATTATTAGCGGCAACCACTCTTTGTAAGTGATATGCTGGATCTCGGCAATCACGATACGTCGCGCTTCCTGATAAATAGTCTCGTCTGACCATGAAGGATTTATTTCAGCGAGTTTGCGGGCTACGCGATTGTGTTCGCGAACCCAAAGCGTATGCATCACAGCCAATTGAGGTTCGGCGTTTGCGCGTTCATCGCCTGAAAAAGATTGAAGTTTATTTCATTATTCAATTATCAATAGTTCATTTCATTATAACATTAAGTAAAATTCAACAGAATGATTAGATCGTATAACTTTATATATATATATATATATTATTGACTAGCATTGTCTTATATCTGATCCATATCTGCTGAATTTTAACTGTCAACCGGTGTATTGTTAATCTTGCCGAATCATCATGTCTACATACTTAACATCGTATCTATTTTTCGATACTATTTACATTGGATAGTTTTTATCTTATCTTACGGATGATTACAGTTTATGAAATTTTTTCCATTTCAGCAACAAAGGAATAACAATTTATTAAGAAGTATAAATTTTTCCATGCTCCTATTAGTATGATAGATAAAATTATGAACTTTTACAACCAGACAATTGGAAATAAAAATATAAAAGCAGTGATTGATAACTTGAGCACGTACCAGATACATAACAATTTTTCGAACTGCACAGCGAAGCGGGTTCAAATTGTGCGACAGGCAAGTACTCCCGATTGTTTCTTACGTTGACGCGCAATAGGCCACCTTCGTAAGCTCGAATCTCACTGGATTTGATCAAAGTAGATCCATAAATGGTGGAACCATCCAAAAAGTGGCTCACTTGGTTCATCTATAAAAACAAATCAATAATGACATTAAATATTCATGTAAGGAGTTGTCCATTTTTATAAACAATGTTGTAAAGTGTTGTGAATCAACTTACTTGTTCGGCTGGTCCGAACGTACAATCCGACTTAAGTACTAGTTGAGATCTCACGTAATTCAGGCACCGGACGCGGTGTTTTCCGTAATCGGGATCATTGTCCGGAACGGAAATCGCGTCGCAACCCGGATGAATGTACCGCGGTAAAGGCCATTGGCCGTCTTCGCTGCAGCATGATATTGGCTTTCCAGTCCAAACTGAAAATACAAAATACAATTAGTAAATTTAAAGTTTGAAATTCATACACTCGGTAAAGCAAGGAAGAAGTGTATTCGCTGGCGGTAACGTATATCACAAGTTTGAAATCATTCTACCTTACCCATATCACGACTTTGTTAAAAATACTAAAAATTTTTTTAACTAATACATTTTTTCAAAGAAAGAATCTTTTTCGATTTGTTTAAACGCGTTTCCAGCAAAATTAAAAAGTTTGAATTTTGATGTTACCCCAGTAATTTACCAGTTAAATATTTATAAATATATTCCTTACTCATTTTGCGAATGGGAGTGTAGGCGATGTCATGAGAGATGAATTGAGACCACTGCATAACAGCTAAGGTTCTGGTGACATCGGCTTTATCGTTTTGTCCGGACAAGGAGACGCTAACGGTTCGTGGATTGGGCAAGGCCTGCACCCCTCGTCCCTTCCTCGGCAATTGGATGCCTGTACCCCAAAAACCAAAAATTAGCCATCGATCGGCTTTATAGAATTGTTGATCGACAAATCGGAGTAACATCTCTTTAATGCTTTGCAAATCACAGTCCTAATTCAAAGTTTTTGCCCTTACAATAATGTTAGATTGTGATTTTGCTCAAATCATATATCTAATTTCAGTAAAGTAATCAGTATCTCGCTTCTTCATTTTACTTTGAAATAAGAAATTATAAGATAGCACATTAAATAATCAGATGGCATTAAAAAAAATTTGATAAGAAACAAATCACTCCTGTATTGTTACTCCGATTTGGACTAAAATTAATCTAGGGGATTACATGCAGCGCGAGAGTGAATATTGTGATGGTGGCGCGAGATGATCTAGACTAATAAATCTTTCAACTTAAACCTATACGAGACCTGGGACAGAAGCTAAACTCCATCTCCATTCACTGGCTCTCTCCCCTATATCATCTATTTTAGCAATACAACGACAGATCAGAACTTCGAAGCTGCTGTCTATCACGGGATAAACTCCGTCTCGTCTTCGATTTAACACGTGGTTGTACTAGGTATTCGCTGCGAGATCGTGTAAAGTTAAACAAATCAAAGCTGGCGATGATATTAATGCGATTTTAATGTGCTTTTAATGACTTTCGTAAGAAAATGTCTGATTAGCTTCGAAGTTTCGTAAAAAGGTGCGTGCACGAGGAAAACATCAGCTCTCGCGCTGCAATCGTTGAAAATACACGAGAATAATTAAAAAGCTCCTCGTACCGAGCGAATCAAGTCTGATTCGAAGATCGCATGCGCAGTAGCATAATTCTGAAAATAGCACCGTGACTTTTCTCACAACTCGTCATACTTCCTTTCAACCTCCATCATATTCACATCAAACTCGTATTAGCAATTCAACGTCGCGCATACTTCGCTGTCTTTTTATATTTACTTTTGTTCGAAGAATCTACGTGAATTGATTTGCTCGTTCGAGGCATCAAAACCGAATCGCTAATCGCGAAAACGCTTCTTACAATTATTTATATATACTATACTTATTTATACTGTAGATATTAAAGGTATATCCGAATTAGGTTACATACACATCTATTGCTGGATAATCTCCCGCCCGGGTCACCCTATTGTAGGCAGTTTTTTTTTAAATTTCACTGCTACACGCAGAGATTTTATGCTCTATGTGCCATTATGCGCACAACAACTGTAATGCAAATGACAGAAAAATATATTTTGTTAAGCCAATTATTGAACGTTTATTTTCATTGTATGAGATCAGTGTGCGGATTACAAGGTTGTAGCAATTTATGTGGCAGATTCTATGCATGAATAAGGTAATTCTAAAAAATAAAATTTAAAGAAAATTTTAAATTCAGCTCATAGTGAAGTTAATTAGTTACTAAATATTTAAAAATTAAAAAAAAAACAGATTATTTTAGTATAATTTTTAAGAAATTTCGAAAATGGAAAACAGAAAGGAATGGAAATAGGGAGACACCAAACGTTCATAGGCTGGAAATAATTTATTGATTATTAATTTTCAAACACAAAGAATCAATATCACAACTAACAAAAATTAAACACTCCAAATACTAAGTCAATATCAAGTTGGTGCGTTTAAATAAAAAATATTTGTATACACTCTTTAAGTGCACCAACAGATCTGTGTATGGTTTGAAAAATAAAATTTATGCATTTAACTTATAATGACTGAATACTTCTTACACAGCTAAAATAACTAAAAATAACTTTTCCTTCTAACAATCCTAATTCAGTTTAAAAAGCGAAAATAAAAAAGTAAACGAAGTTGCAAAACAAGATAACCTTTATGTCCTTAGTTTACTAAAAATAATGTTAAAAATGTGAATTATGATGCTTTACATAATATGTGTGATTATTAGATGCACTGTACGCGATAATTTATGATATGTACTATATGATTGACACGAATTTGTAACAATAGATAAAACTTATCTCTTTAAGAATACTACTGCATTGTCATGCTTCATTGTCGAATAAATATTTCGATTTAAAAAAATTAATAATTGTGGTTTTTTCAATTGTTACTTGGCAAACTTATTTATTCCGCATATGATATGGCGTTATGAAAAGACTAATCATTTTTAGTTCAGTTTTATGTAAAAGTACTTGTTCAGAAAATAGTGATATAATCAATATAGAGAGTGTATAACAAAAGCAACTCGTATTATATGCATTGTAAATATTAATTGTAACTTGAATTATTTAAAATCTTTTCCATGATTTAAAATGAACTTGTGTCCATATTTTAGTCAACTGCAAGTATATTTTAAATGAGAAAAATGGAATATTTCATTTTTAAAACAAAAAAGATTTTAAATATCTTTTACATATAAGCGTTGCAGATTCATGTTTCCAATTTCCGTGTTCATAAGATCTGGCAATTTTTTTCTCCTCCTGAATATAAGTGATTAGTATGAGTAATAAATATTATTGATTATATAGACAGAACTGTAAAAAATGTATTAAATAGTAAAAGTTTAAAAAAATAATATATACATATAATTTACTAATGATTGGAAAATAATTCTGTCTGTCATAATTTTGTCGGAATGATGTAAATCTTCTATTTCAGATGATCGATGAAGATAATTCTTGCTGCGAAATCAAATTAGGTAATAATGCGAATTTCCTCGGTACATGATTGCATTAATGATTTTCCGGTAGTTTAATTGCATTGAAATTTGCTACATTGTTCAATATGAGTAAAAAAATGACTCAATTAAATTATTTTGCTGATGCCAAAAAAAGGGATATTAAAACTTGTATTTTATCATGTTATTTAACGCAGGGTCTTGTCAAAAATCACTTTTCGTTTAGTTCAAATATAGAATCGTTACTTAGTGTAAGTTTATTTACACACTTTTATAACAATGTGTATTTTAAGAATGAACAAGTGAAAGAAACGAATTTTGACCAGCAACGCAACGATAGAATCTTCTTAAAGCAGTGATTTATAGCTTAAAAGACTTATTGGATGTATGTAGAACTCCAATAAAATATACTCTTCCCGATAAACGACAAAAGCAAATTATGAATGTTTCTTTCACAATACGGAGACAATTATGACGAAATTCGTCATTACTACCTAATTGTTGGTAATTGATCAAACAGTATGGAGAACACATGAAGGTCAAAAAGAAGGTCGTAGATCGAACGGGATTTGGATGTGGTTGCACAAGGAAACGAGCGACTTACCGTCGGCGTACTGCGGGAAGCGTATCCTGGAGTAGGCAGTGAAGGCGCTGCCCCATTTCGGATTCTCCGGATTGTTGCAGCTACCGTCAAGGGTGCGATACTTGGAGTTCGAGTCGCAGTCGGCCACCTGATTTCCCGCACTGCACGAGACGCCGAGCGATGTGCCTTCCAGACGCACCGTCGAGATGTAGCGGGCGCACTCGAGCGCATCAAAGCCGAATCTGGAGAAAGTTGTAGCAGGTTGTTATTGCGAAAAGACACAAGAGAATGCATAAAAGGATCCATTCGAATCGAAGTTATTTTTACAATTCTTGGTCGTGATAAAAATTGTACTTATTATTGTTGTTGCAAAATTTTGAAACGACTATAAATCGTATGCAGTTAATGTCCTCGATATCTGTACTCGATATCGTATCGCTAAGCTTATTATTAACATAGATTATATTTTACGCAACAAATATGGCGATAAATTAATCAACAATACATTTTTTACCGTATCAATAGATTACTAAAATACGCATACCTAATAGGATTAATAAATCATGATAGAGTTTGATATGGAATAATTGGTTAAGTATATAATTAATCAATGAATCTGCAATCGATGAAATTATTAATGCTGAATCTTTATCCCGAAAGGAACAGCGTCATCTCCATCAGCGGAAATTCTCACAATATCCATACTATTTTCATGGATACTTGTCATTTTCCTCTTGCGTAACGCCATACGCGGAGTTTCCCTCTCAGAAATATATATGAGCAAGGTGATGAATATACTCACTTGATGCAGTGGTCCTGTACGAGCTGGGCAGAGGCGCTGGCCGCGACGAGGGCCTCGACCGATTTCTCCAGGCCGGCGTCGTTCGGATAGTCGTGCATGTACTGGCTGTGCGCGGGACTGTCGAGGCTCGGGACGACGCCCGCGCTCACCAGGTTCGCCTCGATGCGCTCCATGCGCTTGAGGACACCCGCGGCGTACTTGACGGACGCGTTGAGGCTGAGCACCTCGATCGCCGGCAGCTTCCTCGCCCCGAAGTCCCCGGTGTCGACGATCAGCGAGTGTCCGGGCTCCCATACCGGCATACCTGTCAGCAAATCTGACGCGTGTTTATCGCGTTAATTTGCCCACCATCGGGCTTTCGTTGCTTACAAAAAGTTTGCCATAGCGATGAAAGTGAGCGATGATTGATTTTAAATTTTCCAACTTTCTCGACTGCAGAATAACTATTCAAATTTCACTATACAAGTCAAATGCCCGTCCAATGTATTTATAAATTAATTAGCTTTTATGCATATACCAAAGTTCCTTTTCCAATAGAAAAATCACTTATTTCTTGTAACATTAATATAATTCTGACCTAATATGGATTTTGTACCCCCAAAACAAAACATTAGTCGCGAAGTGTTGTATACAGTATGATTGAAATGAATTGCTTGCAACTGATAATGTTGATGCTATTCGTAAGAAGTTTACCTTTACTGACGGGGAGGTAATTTTCAAATGTGAAAGGCAGCTTGAAAGCTCCCATTGTAGTTTGGGGCCCGAAGAACCCCATCGTTTGAAGGAAGACCCATAGCACTGCAATAGTCGCAACTGAACCCGCCATGACTCCTCCAGCTGCAACAATAAACGACGAGAAATTTCATTAGATCTTTATATACTCCCTTCTTACCGGATAGTTTTGTTCGAATCGTCATAACAAGTTAATTGATCGTTCATCTGAGCTGTCGATAATCGCGATAGTTGTTCAACGAAGCGCCAACCTTTCGCAAAATCATTAACTTTTTAACGATTTTGAGAAATTTCTTTTCCTTTTCCGCCAAAGGTTAAAGAAGACATTACCAACCCATTAATCATTGGGAGTACAGTTCCGCAACCGCTCAACAGTTAAAACTCATGAAATGATAGGATCGCGTTAATAGTAACGCATAATCGAATCCATTTATCACATATAACGCATTAACAACGCCATAAAAAAACATCCACATACGCATAACCTTATCTGGGTAATCTATACTATAGCATTTTTGCGTGACTCACACCATCTTATCTTGAGTATTCGCGATCGCCGATTCATTTTGCATGATATTTAGAGCGACAGATTGGAGACGAGAAAACTGTCAGACTTATCGCCAACTTTTACGTCGCTATTTTTTCACAACTTGATGCAATAGGTAGCCGCATGAATTTAATTTATAAACGCACTAAGCTGAGCGTGTCAACAACTCCAATAGTCTTTTGTTTTTTCTCTCTGTTTTTTCGTTCTGTTCTGTTAGTGCGAGGCGTCTCCACAAATAGACATTACGATTCTTTTGTGGTTTTGAAGAGGTCACGGGAGATGATACACGCATGATATGAATGGAGGTACATGTTCCCGCAGGTGTTATCTTTATCGCAGTATGCGTATTGTCGCAAAAGGCCGATAAGTTTAGAAAAATAATATTAATTCGTGTTGAAAAATAATACTAATACGATATAGATATTATTGCAATTTTAAGTGGATTTTCTAAAAATACTTATAATGTTTGACTGAAACCATCTAATAAGACAAAACCACTATTCGTCTGGAAATAAATAACGAGATCAAAACCGCAAACCCTCAGATTCGAAAGGCAAAATCGAGTACAATTTAAAAAAGAATTCAAATTCTCTGAAATGACTATCTCGCGGAGCTAAGCGATTACGCTGAATAACGTTCTACCTCATATCTATCAAAATCACAGCGGAAACAGCGTCCGTGCATAATTTCACACTACCTACAGGTACAGCACAATATACTCCGAGGTGTATACTCGCGTGCAAGAAGATAAATCAAATCTGGCGGTTAAAGCTCGTCCCGTTCGACCGTAAACAAGTCTGCCTGGTTGACTTCGAAAATTGCGAGGCATCCGTACACTCGCAGACACATAAGCCAGTCATAACATTCTCTCTACATATATTGCATTCGCGCTCGTGAGGCTCGTGCAGCTCGGCTATTAAACTGCGCCTAACTTAAGTGTGACCTTTGCGAATACTTCAGTGAGCGCCGGCCGGTCTCTCCCACTTCTCGACTGTGTTTACGAAGATATTTTTAGAAACACGTTTGAATATGCCTTACTAATAATATACAAGGGATTCGTCATCGCATAATATTCCCGATTTACTATGCGTTTTTGAGGTACGATCGATAGCGCGACGCTTCTGTTTATTGTTGGGACGTCTATACCGTATGCATTATGTTATGCAATTCTATTTATACGGCGACTGAGTCTAATTTCACGGATTCTTGCTATGATTCACATAAATTTGGACGAAGAGAAAACCCATTAAAAATTAATTAACCCATTAACGACCAAGACCCCAAATTTTCACCATCTTTTTCAAGGCTTTTTATCAACTAAAAAAAAGGTTTGAAAAAATTTGAAAAAGATCATATCCGACATATTTAGCTGTTCTTTCGAATGGTGAGACTTATTTTTTGCTAAAACACTTGAAAAAAATATATGGCGTGTTTTTCACGAAAGAAAGTGAAAAAATTTAGAAATTTTCAACTATTATATAAAAAATTTAGAAATTTAAAAAAAATTTCCCGTAATATTTCAACATCGATTGCACTTTTTTTCAGTATTTTGAATTATTGTGTCATTGCAATTTCCTTATGAAAAAAATTCATAAAGTTGAAAATTTATACAAAATACATCGGATATGATCTTTTTCAAATTTTTAAACCTTTTTTTTAGTTGAAAAAAAGCCGTAAAAAAGTTGTTGATAATTCGGGGTCTTGGTCGTTAATGGGTTAAGTAAAATCGTAAATAATTTTCCTATTTATATCGTGCAATCATTTGTACATTAACTATATAGAATAATCGGGACAGAAAAAGTGTTGGTTAAGGTCTATATTGTCTGGTATCGCACTTGTTTTTAACTACAAAACTACATAAAGTAGTAAAAAGTCTTTTAGATTTTTTTTCTGGAAACTTTGAACAAATAAATCGCTTAACGCGATTCTACTCGGTTTCAGGTACAAGTCAATATTTTTCAGTTTAATTAATTGCGAATTGTGAGCTGTAAAATTCATGTTCAAACCTCGTAACAACCGATAGTAAATTTTTTTTATAACTTATGATGTGCAATAAATCAATTGCACACATAAGAGGCAATTGTAAAAGGCTGCAGATAAAGCAATTTACGGTAAAAAATATATTCGGCAAGATGTATAGTGTATGTAATGTTTACTATTATTAACGAAATCACATTAGAGTAAATCAAAATTCAATTAAGGAAACGTCAAAGATGGTGTTAAATAAAATAAAAAATAATTATTAAAACCATAAAAACCATATTCTTGTAAATTTTGTATCTATACTTACGCTTAGTATTGATTAAACTTTAGCATGCGATAAAAAAATATAAGAAATTTGCACTGACGGATTAAATTACACGCTGCGGTAAACGAAGACGATTCATTTATAAGACTAAACTCTTCTAAAAATGAAAAAAAAGACCGTGTATAAGATAATTCGTCAAGCCAGCGTAATATCAAATGAAAATATTATATGTATACATTCAGATTGTGCTGAAAATCGTCTAGCGCGTGTTTTGTATATACGAAGCGCCGATGCAGTGTCAACCGCTTTGCATCTGGCTGCGGAATAAGCCTGCAGCTCTCTCATCGCTTTCCCCGCAACTCTCGGAGAGAAGCGAGAGCTGAGTGCACGTACTTATAACGCACTGTATCGTGGCTCTATGGGGAATAGAGACGAGCGGAAAAGTACCAGCACTGTAGCTAGAAGTTGGGTCAAGCCGCTATAATAGTCGCTAAGCTACAGTAAGCCCGAAAGGGAAAATCCGGTTGAGAAGCTCTACACGCGTCTCGATGATACGGCTACAAGGTTCTATATATGTATGTGTCTGTGTGTATATATATAGGAGGGGTGCTGTATTATGCGATTACGAATTATATAAGATATTCCTTGAATGAAATCGAACGATGCAGTTTTCGTCAAGGACTATATATATATATATAGGTATAGGTATCTGCATTGGTAACAAGCAGCATTATATGGATCAAGGTTTCGTTTTGCTCCATATTGCACCCCATTTCTGCTGACTTAATTCTATTAACTATCCATCAGCTTTTAGACTAGCTTAGCTAATATTTTGAATTTAGCATAACAGCGACTACTTTTGCATCGATGAATGATTAAAAGGTGAATGTAACAAATAAATAAATAAATAAAACGCTTTTAACACTTTTTTTTAGTATATATACATTTATAGGCCCTTGAAATGTAAACATCGGTTGTCATTTGTGGATTTACATTTAATCTTAATCTTGTTAGCAATCGGCTTGTTTAATATACTAACTATATAATTAAATAAGAAAAGGCTATTCCAATTAACAATGTATATAACAAACACTTTGAGGGTTAGTATTCTAAAAAAATTTAAAGATATTCATAAGTATGCATCTTACAATACATTTTTCATATTTTTTAAGAATTAAAATTGAACTATTTATATATTGAACACATGCAATAGATAGTAATAAATATTAATACATAATTATTGCATTTCGTCGATACCTATTTAAAGACATGGAATATAAGTAGTTCGTTATTTAATAGGATATCAAAATATAAGCATAATAATAAAGTAAAAAACAGTACCAGACCAATGATCCATGGACTTCTCTAGCCCGTGCATTGTGTAAACCCAACGATTGTTATGTACCGATGTCACCAAAACCATCGTGTCAGCTATTCTCACCAACTTTATATATGTATATATATATCTAAAAGGTTGTGCCTACTGATAGTTTACGCGTGAAAACGGCATAAAAAAGCCGCACTATATAGATACTACGTTTTGTCTCTTCTACAACTTTCTACCACGCGAGAAAAAATTTTGATTAAAACATTACACTGCAAATATCACTAGATTGTATTATTAGGATACCAAATTTTTCGTCCCGAGCCTTATAAGAGTCTACCCGTCAACTTGTCAATGTTTTGGTTCGAAGTGTCAACGAACGTAAATACAACGTAAACAAGCATAAACAAGCTAAATCAATTAGGTACTGCATCAGGAGTCGATAAAGTTCATCGCTTGGCGCTCTATAACACGAGGGCAAAGCACTGCCGTGCTTATATTCTTAGCGACGTCTATTATCTAATTAATTTTAAACCACTTGCGATAACAATTATATATAGTGGTACTGAATTTGCGTTGTGAGAGTGGCTTGCAGGAGACGTCCAGGTAAAGACTGCGTTGTGATAGACGCCGAAAGCGGGAAACAAGTCTCCCTTATTCTCTCGATTCGTTTGCTATCCTTCTTGCACCGCCTGCAAAGGCTATACGCTATACGTTTATCTCACTCTAACAGCCTATATGCCCCTATTCACTAGTATCCCCACTACAGTCTCCTCTTTACTCTCCCTTCCCCTCGCGAGCTATACTTCTTTCTCTGTCTAGCACTCTTTCAGTGTTCAGTGTTTTCTCGGAGGAGATGCGAACGAGAGAGAGAGAGAGAGGAAAGCTCCATCACTCGCTGAGCACGTGTTCAGCCAATGTTGTTGTATGTGCATGTACACGCGATTCTTATCTTACCTATATATAGGTAAGGTACAATGCTTCATAATACCGGTTTTCGCACTGTTTGAATTCAAGTGCGCATGCGCAAACGCAAGAATATAGTACCCCATACATGGTCCGTGTTATCAACTCAAAGTGACGTTTGTTTGTTATCGATTAATTTGCATCGAACGATTAGATACTTTTTACCCTGGATTCCCGCTTTTAGGTACTCTAGGAGGTAGAATTCGCGAAATATGGAATGAGATTGAGGTTACGTATGATTTTTTTTACTCAACTGTATTATTAGTTGCATTATAGAACTTTTTTTTGTCATATGCATAATGTAATAATTACCCAGTATAAGATGTAAAAAACATCTTCGTATTTGCTTATTTTAATCTAATTTTTGTTTAGAAGTTGCTTTTGTCAAGCGCGTTGTATTGACGAAATAACCTCTTTTGAAAAAAATCGCATAAAGAAATTACGAGAAAAAATTATGTAACGAACACACCTACGAAATTGCATGCAAGAGCTAGAATAATAAAAGAAGGTTCTGAATCGGTTGCTTTGATTGTATAACTTTTCTAAAAGCATCATTATTTTCTAAAAAGAATATGATTAATTTTAATACCTTTTGAACAATTAGCTAGCATCTAAATCATACAGCTCAAAACGGACAATGAGTTCAGAATTTATGATTTAAAAAAATGCAAATCCAAACTTAAGTCGATTTTGTTAATAATGTAGGTAATGTCAGACATTGTTTATCAGAAAGATTCATTTAAATTATACGTGTTTTTTTATAAGATTATAAGATTTATTATCCGGAATTAAAATAATGTATAAATTTCGATGTATATACCTATATGAATTCAGTTATCTAAAATAATTAACACAATGCACTAAATAATAAAATAATTGAATACTATAATTTCTGGATGAAACCTTTCAATGATATATAGAAAGTGTAACATTTATATTTTGTTAATATATTTTTTCAGTGATGATCTATTCCATAATTTAAACAAACGCTTAAAATTAATACATAAACGAAAAACATGTGTTTAAAAACTGAATTTGAGGGCATTTTCAAATTTCTGAATTATCTTCGTTAAACAGAACATGATATATTGGGTTATTGGATTATAATTTGATATACTGTAATCTACCTATTAATAGTATATTATAGACCAAGGGAAGTAAAATAAGAATGGTCTCAGATCGCATGTAAATTGTCGCCCGAGCCGAATAAGGCTTTCTTTTTTACTCCCCATGTTGTATATATTAAATTATCACTGTTTCAAATCGGCCTCGCTAGATAGGCTGAAAAATAATTATACAACATAGATTTGTTTCTTCATGAATCTATAGTTATATATAATTCATATTAAAATTGTATATAGCAAATCAAAGAGCGTAAACATTATACAAACATATATCTCTGATACAAATCACGTATCTTCTTGCTGATATCGCATTCAAATGTAATAGAATTAGTACCTACACACTACCGTCACGTATACATACCGAATGGTACATTGGCGCAATCTAAGGAAATTGAAAATCAACGAATCGTATAATATCAAGCTATTAACTTTATTACACCAAGCTGAGTATGGAGCTAATGTCCCTGACATCGAGCAATCTATAAATACCCAGCCCGACAAACATGCATATTCTCTCCATAGATAAGAATTAAACATTAGGTCTGTAAGTGTCTATATACATTATATACGACATATATAGGTGTAGGTAAATTATCTATATCTTACCAAGGTATGACTTTTTCAGCCTGCCGGCTTTTTGTAACTTTCCATACATAAAACGGAAAAAGTAGTCCGCACCCATGTTTAAGGGCTTTTTTCGGATTTTTCCCATTGCAAGTAAGAGCCTAGTACTGCTTCGGTCCTGACAAATACTTTTTTTTCTATCCACAATTGTAATCGAAGACGTTGCAACCACTCCTCGTGCTCTCTGACTCAATGCACCCTAGGACGCTTTTATAATAGATATTATTATGCACTCTTCACCCGAGCTACTTTCTAACGTTACAATTGTTGAATTACGGTACTTTACTCCTTTTTTTGTCTTATATCAGTACGAGTATAGAAAGTTAAAGAGATCGTTGGGATAAAAGAGATAAATCGAAATTCGGACTTGGTCGAATATTCGAAAAGCGGGGCTGCAGAAAAAGACGCCGTGCGTCCGTCTACTCGTGAAGTGCTTCAGTCCAAAATCGACTCTGTCAAAGCTACAGTTGCCCTATACCTATATATACTCCCATGTACACCGGCAGCCCGGGGAAACGGTGCGCCAGTCAGCGCGACGCGCGTATACGCAGGTCGCTGGCGAATACTCGGGGGCTTCTAGAAAAATGTAACCACGCATGCGCCGAGACCTGAGCACGAAATGGCAATGTAGCAGATTTAAACTGCATTTCAGCAATGCGTGCGCTACATATTCTTGTACTTGATTATAAATATTTGCTCAAATATAGTTTTTTTCTTATATTATTTATAAGTGTACGATTGCTGTGATTCGTATAAGATTTCATCCTTAGTGCTAATATTTCCTCTTTTTCCATATTCCAATGATTATGCAGTCTTTTCACTTCGTCAAATACGAAATGTAATTGTGCATTAACACCGCGATACGGAAATCGATGGAGTGTCATAGCGTGTAAATAATCATTGTGCATTAATCTTTTTTGTTTTCGAATACATGTTACTACATTTGAAAACAACGCACACTTAAATTATTAGGAAAACAAAAAAGCTCTTATGTTTATAGACTATAATGAGAATACAATAAATGACTAGCTCCAGGTATATTTCCATTTGCCATAAAGTTGAAGCCAAGGATAATGCTTAACACTAAAAAGCTATATGCAATTCTTATTTTACGCTTTATAAATAAGGAAAACCGTGCGAGAAAATTCTCTAATCAGGATATCTATCTAATAATAAACGATAATACGATAGACGAGTCTCGTAAATACGCCGATTTTTACAAAAATTTCCGTTGCACTCAAGTATGAAAACATGAGCCATGAGTGTAGATTTCGCGCGTGCAGTGTAAGCGTTTCTTTTTCGTGCATGATGCATCGCAAAACGTCAGGATGGGAAGCGAGAAAAACGAAACGAAGTGCCGCTGCAGGTAAAACGCGACATCAGGGGAGCAGCTCGTTGGACGAGCACGTGATGGGAGCGTGAACGCAGTATAGTGCAATCTGCCTGGCGTGCACCTTTGTATACATATATGTATACATATAGAAATTCTTTCGCGCCTCCCGGTGTAAGGAAGGTGAGTGTGGGTGAAAATGAGCCACGTACTTTTACCAGCATGAGGTTTCATGGGTGGGTGTATGCTTCGGACACTCTTTCGCCGGCGCTTTCACAATTTAGTTTCGACCAATTTCTTGATCGTATGATTTAAAAAGGAAACCTGTAAATCCGATGTAGAACCTTTTACGCGATAAAATTCGTTACTTAATAGTTGGGTTACTGCATTTACAGAACCTCTCTGTTCACTGCATACAGGAAATATAGTCTTATTTTCGAGACTTAAGTATTTAATCACTGTCGGATTATAAATACAAATATTTTATGTAACGATTTATAGCTTCGAATCGAGTTGTTCAGTTAATTTTGGTATAAAAATTCCTTATAAATCTGTGCGCCAATAACATAAAAGATAATATAAGATAATAACTGTGATTTAGTTTTTTTTTTAGTTTTTTTTATAATGAAATGAATATTCTATTACA
The DNA here is from genome assembly GCA_900490025.1 of Megastigmus dorsalis. Classification (NCBI taxonomy): domain Eukaryota; kingdom Metazoa; phylum Arthropoda; class Insecta; order Hymenoptera; family Megastigmidae; genus Megastigmus; species Megastigmus dorsalis. Next base: position 68,946 of record UELU01146808.1, on the reverse strand, counting down.
TATATAAGACTTCAATCAAAGATATAAGTACTGCTTTGTGATTTCGGTATCCTAACATTTCTTTAAAGAATTAAGTATTTTAAATTTTGTAATCAAATTAATGTCATTTTAGGCAAATATATCATACCGACCAAATCAGCTTTTTAAAATCTGAAATTTTTATTTTTAGAGCAATACAGTTTATTTATAATATGTTTACCGATATTAAGCTATTTATAATACTTAGATGTTAAATAAGAAACAGGATATTTTTAATCTATACAATGAGTCTTTAAACGTATTTATCGCTAACTTATTTATATACATAGTTAGCGCAGTACTGTTACACACAATCCGTTCAGAAGGCATTTCTGCATTCACATTTTGCATTTGAAATACAAGTATAGCAGAGAACTCTCGAGACAAACATTGCATACTTTTCACCAACACCACAGTATCATCTGATGGTAAAGTAATTCTCTATCAATTATTAAGATTTGTATTCATAAATATATTATACTTGACAATATAATTATTTATATATTATTTTATATTAAACACAAATAACCAATAATGAATTAATTTTCTATAACTAATAATATGCTAATAATAAGCTATTCAAGTATACTGCTGTACAAGTACTAATTTTTTGAAGTCGATATGCACTTTTGTACAGAATTTATTACAGTACCTATCGACATATTTCTGTAGATATTTTGCAGTTTTTCTCTTATATTCTTAATTTCAAAAGCATTATTTAATTTATTCTTATAATGAATGCCAAAATAATAAATGCAATTTGAATAAATTGATCCTTTAAACTTGTATTCCATTTTTATGGTTGCACGCTCGGCACGCTCTTATTAGGGATGAGTAGGTGTAATGCATGGGCGTATCTTTTTAATGCTTTCATTTAATTTGACAAATTTTATGCTCCCTATAATTGTTTTTTTAATTAGCCATAAAATTGTTGGTCTTTTGTCTTCTATAATATTCCATCGTCTGAATTAACTATACTATCGCTAATCATTATTAAGAATTCTAATCTCATTTTTATTTTTTAGTGAATAAAATAATTTAAATATACTTATTTATTTATCTTTATTAATTAAGATGTTCCGATGGCTGATAGTAAATTTAATTGTATATGTGTAATTGTAATACTATTTTAAATTTTATTATTAGCAATAATTTTAATAGCAGTTAAATCCCGGACATTTTGGTTTTTGATATAATCACAAACGTTTAGATATTATAAGTAAAATTTCCTTCGGTTAATACAGGATGTAAACTTTTACAATTTTATGAACAACATATAGAAAATTTAATTGATATAGCTTACTAATTTTACGATGATAGACACAAATATTAACTAATATTGATAATTTATAACGCAATAACATTTTGTATTTTTCAAAGTCTTGTTATCCTTGATAAAGGACGAATGATGAATAAAATGTCGGCCTAAGCTGTAAATTAAACAAGATAAAACCAGCATATTTCTATATCAACATATTTCCGAACTGAACAATTATTTTTCAATATACGTACAATTTTTTTTACAATGAATAAACTAATAATATTAAAATAAATAAATTACATAGAATAAAATCAAATATTTATGCAATAGTTTTGAAGTTCAGGGATTTGTTCATAGAAAATTGGATGTAAGGTTCTGATGACTATAATTTCGATTTAAAACAATAAAAGTAAAAAAAAATGCTTTTTTTTTTAAATGAAATCGGAATTTGGTTTTACGAAAATAATCTTCAATAGAAATGTGCGTATTGCAGATTTAAAATAGATATTTTAACTTAAAGTACGTTGAGGGCACGGCGCGATTAAAAGTTTTAATCTTGTTAACATTTCACGCTTTCTATAATTTAGTTTGCATTACTTTCTACATATCAGGGGGAAATTATGACTGTTTACCACCGGTATAATCTTCAACGCATTTATAAACAGTTTCACTTTTTACAAATTTTTTTTTCCAGTTTCTACAAATGCTACAGTTTCATTAGGTATGTCAACCAGTCGAATTTGTCGTCGGTTTCCTATAATTTCTAAGTTTTGTAAACTTATATTTTAACAGGGCAGAAGCTATTATTAAAAAAATTTCTCGCTATATGCATGTAAAAGATGTTTTATTAATGAACTTACTGCTAGAATAGCACTCGTCACGTCTCCTAGGCTATCCAAATGTAAATATGAAGTATCAGTCTTAAAGTTTTAAAAGTATTCTCTATCGGTGATGAGTCTAGTGTGAAAGCTCCGAAGATACTGTACAGAAGAGTAGCAAGCGATGCGCTTATATCAGAGGACGTCATTAGTAAGAATCATTGTCGCTGCCTCCACTTTTTGCCCATGATTTTAAGGCGCCTTGAGCAATGCGCTCACTTCTCAAACTCGGCATCTTCATGAATATTATCTTGTTATTCTTCGTATATATCATTCAGTGCCTCCATCAGTTTCCACTTTGACCCCGATCGACACTTACGCTTTTCACAAAACCATTGAACTACGCGTATTCTTGGGCAATATGTACGATAAGAAAGCGTATTTCAATATATATATATATATATATATATATATTAGTTTTTTTTTGCATTAAGTTCACAAATGGACAATATTTATATTACAAAAAAAACGTATCAAATGAGTGTAGTAAATCAATTCAATAGTGTATTTACATTTTTTTTTCTTTGTAAAATAAAATGCTACTGTATATAAATCAATGATGTTGCACGAGTAATGCGTTTCTTTAGAAACGTGCAAATTATATAATGTAAGAGAAACGCTTGTGCAAACAAACAGAAAATACTCGTTAATAGTATGATTGATTTTGTAAATGCTATATATACAAAGCGATACATTAAAAGTCTAATTTAATTTTAAAATGGTTATAGAGGTTGCAAAGGTTAACAAAAAAACATTGTTTTGAGTAAAAAAGTATATATTAAATCCCCACAATACTGTTATCATTAACGATTCTTAAACAATCTAGAGATTCATATGAAAAACGTACGTATGAACAAGTTTTCTAACTTTTTACATACTATTTATGTTATTTACAATGAGGAATCTCATTTAATAATGTACTTACGGTGCTAAGAAATCATTATCACAATCAGGTATTGCAAAGGTGATCATTTCTTAAACTTAATTAAGCGTTCTCGTGAGTTTCCTAATAATAGCTAATGTATAAATTACGTTATTTTCTTATATTCTAAGAGATTGTTCTTTGATTGTCGATTTTACATTAATTCATTTCTTCACTTATGACTTTTTTCGTGGTAAAACAAGCACGAGTGTCGCACATACTGAAACAGAAAGGAAAACATTATGTTAGGCGTTTTATAAAATTTTGTTATCACATGTTCGTATTGGATTGTTTACACGCTTAGATATTAAATGAGACTTTGATTGAGCCTCCATTCATAAATAGCAATGACAACATAAGCTTTAACATTGTATATTAATTATAATCGTTTATAGTACTATTTATAAAATTAAAAACCACCATTCATTGCTGAATCGAATTGTTTATTAAATCACTTTGTTCGTTACACACTGATATAACATATAATGATTCAATTATATCAGTGTGATTCATTGATATAAGTATTTAAACAATTTTAAATATGTTTATTCTGTCGTTTTATGGTACACATGTTTTACTAATGTCATTTTATTAGTACAAAGTTTCCGTTTATTATTATTATTAACATGAATAATACAAAATTTGAGCTTCAATGACATTCGTTAATATTATTCATATTTTTTTGACCTCCAACCTACCATAAAGCGTTCGAAATATTTTAGATGGAAAATATGCCAAAATTAAAATAAGACTAAAAACTTACTTAAACAGACGGATCCTATCATAATGAAAGGTGCCAAGCAGTCCAGACCAAAGAGAACGGGAAATAGTAGGTTCCCTATAACAGCTCCCATACGTCCTATGACCATAGTCAAACTAAGAGCCATTGTTCTAAAATCGTAAAGAAATTGAATTATAGTAAGTTCTGAAATTATGAAACACCTATTAAAGCTATTAACTTTAATAACAAATAAAAGGGCAGTACAGTCTAAGCTTAAAACTTGTCTGTTGAATCATTAACTTTTATGTAAATTTTAGAAAAGTCGTTGAAGGTACGGAAACTGATAATAAATTTGAAAATAACTATACAAGCAAATGCGTAGATAAACAAGGAAAACATTAGCTTAATATAAACATTTTCAAACGCTCTTAAACAAACTATAAATATCGTAGAATCATATTAGAATTTCAAGTAATCTATATTTACAATCTATTGTTCGTAAAACTATTGCAAATGTTAAAACATAACATACAATATCCATGTTTACACTGGAAAACTCACCTTAAAGAAGTAGGGAAAATGTCGACGACAACGTTATTTACAATCGTGCCTCCTATACTCGAAAGTGCCACGAATACCGACGAAATTCCAAGGATGCCATTAGAGTTTTCTGCCCAATACAGGATAGCGCAACATGTACCCGCACCAACGAAACATATAACTACAAAGTTGAAAGAATTTATTTATAAATTTGAATGGATTTTAAATGGAGTTTTCAAGTTTACTGCTCAATAAAATAATCGCGCTTACTCATTAGGATCCTCTTGCTGACTATATTGACTAGACTTCTGGCAATCATGTAGCCTATGACTGAGGCAACGGAGATCACGATTGAGTTGATGTACACAGTTGCATTGACCACATTCTAAATATGAATTTGTATGTTTTAATGTCACAATATAATTTGCATTAATTGATACAGGTAAACATTATTTATTTATATCCTAGCTATGTTCTAGCCACTTTACATATTTAAGTAAATTTTATACACAAGATTTTCTTTTATTATTATTTAAAAATATTTTGTTATCTCTGTTAAGATATTCTAAAGGAAAAATTCACGCTTCTGTTTTCAGTTAATTCTCAAGACGAATGTATGCTTGGTTATTTACTCATGATAATATATTATTATACAAAACACTTTTAATGACTTACTTCCGAACACGCAGGAACATTAGTGGCCGTTACGTTGTGAACGACTGTGGAGTTTTTGGATATAGCATCACCAATTTTATCACACATGGTAGTAGCAGGACCGTCTGAATGATTATGGTCATACGTTTCCATCATTGAGAAAAGCATAGGCATCCAAAGCCTCAAAGTGTTTGATCTGCATTAAATTTCAATATTATTACATAAATAAAATGTAAATTGCAATTTTATTATACATAAAAATTATGAGTAGTAAAATGTTTGCAGTGTATAAGAATGAAATGAATTTAAAGCACCTATAGATTACACACCCTCGCAAAATAAAAAAGTACCCTGTGCCGAAATTGAGATCATTTTATCCTTATAGGGATCAAAAGCTTATTTTCAAGAAAACTCGAAAGGATAAAAGCTACGTTTTTCGACTTAAACAACCGGTTTTATTTTTATAATTCTTTTAATAGATAGCGCATGAAAGTTCTGTGGGTACGTGTTATATATTTAAAAAAATGCTTATAGCTTAAATATTATGTAGCCTTTTTTATTTACAATCAAATTTTGAGTGTAAATTTTAATTCAACACAATCCGAAGGAAATGCAATATTATAGGAATCGTTTCTCAATATTTTGCTCGATCAAAAGATAATGAGTCACATGATGTTAAATTGTGCCACTTTAAATAGCTTACCCTATCGTTGCTCCACATTGAATGAAAGCGGTTAGAACAAGAGTGACAACGTTCGGTGGTAGAAAAATTGGCTGTATTTGTTTAAAGCTACCGATAAGAGTTTGTTTGAAATTAACGCCTGATATCTTTATCGATTCTTCTTCTTCAAGGTACTTGACCTGCAACAGATGAAATCATACAAATATTTACTATTTTTGTTACATGATTTGTAATTTTGCTAATAGTAGGTATTAAACAAAATTTAGGCTTTTTAAAGTATATATCATCATTATGGATGAAAGTAATCATTTTAGACAAATATAATCACAGGTCTTATTATAATTCACATATTTCATTTTCTATAATCACAAAAAGATGAACAATTATCTTACAGGATAAGTTTCTGGATCTTTTCCTGTGTTAATAGAATATATTCTTCTGAACACGTCCAGTGCATCGTCATGTCGTTTCTTGGCTATCAGAAAACGGGGACTTTCTGGGAAAAAATACAAAGCGACGCTTGCTGCTAAACCTGGTATCGCACAGAGAGCGAGAAACAGCCTCCAAGACGTGATTTCAATCCATCCATCGACGAGACCCCATTGCCATTTATGCGGAATAATTATCCATGCTAAACCTGGGAAAAATTTGTCATTTATTAATGTCCTTTAATTATTTTTAATATCTATCTGTATTAACAACAAAGTATATGAAGTTTATAAATAATATTGATACTATTATTACGCATTATTATCCTGTGGATGCTTATTATTAGTTTGATTTTAAATAGGATGAAAAATGTTGTACTTAATAAACCTTAAATAATAATGTAAAAATCATTTAAGTATCAAAAAACGAAGTGCAACACACATTTTTGTACGTATACCACAATATAGATATACTTGTAACATTATAATATATTTTTAAAATGCAATATCTTTGAAGTTAATACTGCAAGCTCTGATCATTTATTGCATATCTATTCCCTTTTATATCTAGTATGATTCGACATACTAATTTTTTAAAGGATTCACGTGTTTTTATATACTTATCATATCATAGTTCTCATATTAAAATATCAAACTTTGAAATTAAATATCTTAGTTTTTAATACTGCAACGAACAAAGCTTTTCAGAAATGAATACAGTGTATCAAAATAGGTTTCAAAATACAAGTTCTCATAAGAGATTGGTTGATATGGCCAAGAGTGATCAAACATGCCGTACTTAAGCCAGAACTCCGCCCCCGTGTTAGATCTCAATATATAAAATTATAATTTTGAATTGAAAAAAAGTGTGAACAAATGTAGCATAATACTAGCATTAGCAAACTCTTAAAAACGAGGTTTCATTAGACTTCGTCATTTAATTATTATGCGAAAATATGTATAAATATTATTCAGTGATGCATTTATATGTATACAGTTATATATTTCCAAAATTTATTTATTTTAATTATAGATATATGAGTAGATTTACGTAAAGAATGTATATAAATGTAATTCAGTGATTTCTTGAATCACTCGATAACAAAAGTGGTTAGATACAGCGAACTATTAATGAAAGTTTCAACAAGAGAATATATTTTTTTAGAGAATTCACTTTTAAAATAATTATAAAAATTCTGAACAAAGTAGAATTATTCAAATCTTATTAATTTGACGAAAACGTCAGCGTCACCAAGGATTATCGTGAAAACGTGTCATATACTCACATGACAAAGAAATATTTCCGAGAGCGAACAAAACACCCATCCACATGTATATTTGGGCCCGGACTTGTTCGCTGTGTACCTCAGCTAAATACGAATTTAACGCTGCGTATGGGCCGGAAATACTGAAAAAAATAAACACTCGTTAATATTTAATTAAACTGTATCGAACGTGATATGCAATTTTAAATATTATTCAAAGAAATTGAAATAACTCACACAGTGCCGTCGATCAATTTGAAAAGTATCAGCTGCCACGAAGCTTGACTGAAACTACTAGCTAGGGTGCAGATGGCGGTACATAGAAAGCCATAAACCATGATTTTCCTGCGGCCAAATGCGTCTACGATGAAGCCCCATAAGAATGACGTTAAGATCATTCCTGAAATTAATAAAAACCAATATATAGATCAGTTGAAAATGTCGAAAAATTGTGATACCTAGAAGATAGTCGAGAAGTTAGTAGTTCAAGTATTATCAAGGATCTTTAAATAAAAGAGATTGTTGAAAATTTTTTAATTTTTCAATAAACATTTTTGATAATTGCCTAGAACAATAAAAGTACTATCGCTTAATACTTATGGATTACGTGCTTTGACTTGTAATGATGGTCAATAGTGCAATCTTCAAAAGCAAACAGAATAAAACTTGTGTGTAATTGAAGATTACGCAGTAGTCAAACGAGGATTTAGTATTAATTCGTTGTATCACTATTAAGTCGGTAAGTGGTCGAGCGCGTAAATTTACTCTATCTTGTTTATTTAATCTGTACTTTTAAATTACAAAATTTATTTAAAATTACTTATATTACAATTCTTATAATTTATAACAATGTGATTCATAACTGAGCGATGTTTTTAATTAAAGAAAAGAAAATTCAAATCAAAAATAAAATTATTAATTTTATTATAATATTGTAAAATAATTTATTTTAAAATTTATTTTAAATAAGTTATCTTTCAATTTGTTGTAAAAATCTTTTATCAACAAGCCCGATTCGAAAGATAGTTTGTAAAGACCTTCACGTCGCCATTTTCAAAGTTTCCTGAATAAATGCAATTGGTTCTCTAAAAATAAATATATAGTATTACTTTTAGTACTAGTGTATTATGTTGAGCTAAGTTATTTTAAATCTCGTATATAATTTTCAAATGACATAATTATAGAATAAAAATATGATGTTCCAGTACATGCAATTGAAGAGTCAAATTTGAATACATGTAAGTATATTTTTACAATAATGTATATTTTTTTCTAAATCATTGTCATATAACGCAACTTAAAGCAATTATTATAATTATAGTTGTAAACGTACTATTGTTTCATAAGCGTGCTAATTCTATAATGTTGCAAATATATATAAACGCGTCATTAAAAATTGGCTCTGCGCATCGAATGTAATCTTTTGTTGAAGTTCTAAATGACGCATTACTACTAATGTAAATTGAGAGTGAACGAAAAAGTAGCTTTTGCTCATTTCGGTAATCATTTTTGCTGAATAATCTGAAAAGAAGCTTAAACTGTGTCGGGTACAGTGACACGCTTTACATGCGTCACATTGTTACCGTTCATTCTGATATAATGACACGTGTGCGCGTATGTGCCTCAGAAATTTTTTGCATAATTACGACATTGTAAAAAGCGCCACCAAACTGCACCTTTCCTTTTTATATTTATAAATAATACATATTCTATTATTAGTAATATGTGTAACAGTAATAATATTATACCAATCGGTTAGTCGAATGAGAAAAAAAAGGAAGGAATTCATCGCGGATCGTTTCGAGTCGTGTGATTAATATTGCAGGCAGCTGTCTACTAAATTCAGGATTTCATGCAATGCGACAAAGCCATTTTACGTAATTAGTTTTACGGATTTTTCTTCGCCGTCTGACAGCAATATACCGTACGCTCAGTGCCAAACCGATCGGCTCGAGACCGGAAAAGCCCGAGAACGGATATTCGGTTCATCAAGGAACATTAGGACATCTAAAGCGAATCTCGTATTTTTTCGCTTATAATGTATGTATATCAAAAACGATTCATCAATGACAATGAACGTCATGTTTTCCTATCACGTTTGTGTCAGTGAAACGGTCTATTATAGATAACTCTATCCGTATATTTATTAATCAAATCGTAAAGTTGTGATCGAGGGAAAGAAATTGATAGTAAATCTCATGCTTTAACGGTCTTGACTAGGTGCTTAACAAACTTGTTCTAACTACGAATTAAATTAAGTAATTAACATTAAATGAATTTTTTTTATCGCATATCTTACTTCTACATGATATATATCTTGTTGAAACCGATAATGTGTAATTCAAAATTAACATTGTTGATAGTTTGAAAGTAGAAAGATTGTATTTCGATTCGAAAACACAACAAAATTCAAAATAGTAATAACAAGTTTTTAAATGCCTATTCAAAGAACCATAAATATTGAATTAAAGGTCCTCACGGAAAAAAATCGCAAGCAAACATTACTTAATTTAGGTCGGCAGATTACACTGAAGCAGGAATTAAGCAAAATGTATTGAAGTTATTGGGCAAATGTTACTGAAAATATTCGGTAAACGTACTGAAATAACAGTCAAATACAAAGTGCCTAAATAATCAAGCAAAGATTACTTTGCCGTCTTCCAATCGCGAGTGTGTATAATACACTCTCTTTTAATAAAATGTAAACATTAACTTTTCAAGTTATTTAATTTATAAGTCCTAATTTTATATTCAATGTTTTCCGAATTTGTACACCCTGTGTATTAAATACGCTTGTCGGTTGCTGTAGCGGCAAGCGACAGAAAATAAAATAAAATAAAATAAAATACAAGGCATATTTTGTAAATGATTATTATTATATACTTATCGTTACCTTATATAATGTACTATATTAAAAATAAAAAATAAAACGCAGAAAATTAAACATTTTTCTCCAGTTTATTATTCAAGCGAGCAATAATTACTTGATTGGCTAGGTAAAGTATGCCTAACTTCTTTTACTTGATTGATCAAGCAAAATTTACCGAACTAGTTCTGCAATTGTCCTATAACCGTCAATCACATCTTGCTTGATGAGTTCAGCTCAAGCTATTCGGTAAATTTTGCTTGAAGGTTCATGAAACTCTGCTTGCGATTTTTTTTCGTGCATGCAATAAAATCTGAACCTCGAGTAAGATGTCAAGTCACGTAATTGTGTATACGTGACATAATGGGCATGAGTTTAAAAAATATAGACTATATATATAATTTTAACTCAGAAGTTTTTTTCAAGTGTTTTGCAGTTTTAATATTATCAGATTCTTTAGTCGTTAAATTATAGTGTGAAGTTGAAAACTTGTAAATGTCTACTGGTTTCAAACCACGTTTTTTTCAATTATTAATACAATGTTTGCAAATAATTACTGCGCGTATAATGCAAATTTACGAGCTAGAGGTAGATCGCAAATTCTCGCGTCTGGATCTCGTACAATACTTACGCTCAAGTGTCGAATGCGAATGTATCAGTAATTAAGGTTCGCTTACCGGCAAAGGACATCGAGTTGAGGAGACCTTTGTCAAACATCGAGAGCTTGAGTTGGCACTCCGCCGACGGCAGCACGAAGGACATGGAGGTAGAAGCGAAGATATTGGCCCAGCAGACGGGCAGTAGTGCCAGTAGGAGCAGATAATTGAATTTTCCATTGCCTGAAGGGATATAGGAAGCAGAGGCGATGAATTTAGCGTTCGTGGAATGGAATCTTTTAGCGCGCTCGCCTTGTTAATTAGCGCTGAAATTGATTTAAGAGGGTGACCACTAAAGAAGAGGGGAGAACTTTACTCTTTACAACGTTGAAAGTTTTGGATGTTTAGATCTAATTAATATATATATATAGTGAGAATTTCTTTTAATCTGAAGAAAATTATGTAAATCTTGATAAATTTGACATTGTGCACCGAATGTACACCGAGAAACTTAAAACTATTTAAAAACTTTCATCAGTGTAATTGCTCAAATTAAAAAGGGGTAAAGTGGAAAAACTATATTTTTTATATAATGTGATATACATTTATTTCTTATACAAAAAAAATGGAGAAATATCTATAAAATATATCAAATTTCATTACTTATTAACCCTTTATTGGGGGTTCCTCATGTTATGCATCAAAGTTATCCTTATCTGAATTATTTCAATAATAACAATAGGTAGTACTATTTACAAAATGAAAATTAATGCAAGATAATGATGATGGTTGTACAATATTTGCTACCATTTACAGCTGAAAGAGTATAGATTGGATGAAACACTAAAAATAACATTTATTTGGAAATAAGGGTCCATACGTAATTTTTTATATCTGTGGATACTCGACGACCAATAATGGGTTAATAAAATATCTTTATTGTAAAAGTAATAATTTGACGTATTAAGGGAGGGAGAATAAGGAAAATGTAAATAACACTTTGAAAGTAGGATATGAAGTAGCAGAAATTATTGTAAATGGACATAAGTTTTATCTGTACATTACCAGTTATGTGAGAAAATTGAAAACTCAACTGTTGGAAAACCCACGACAGCCTTAATAATCAATGACCCACATAATGTTTATCCTATTAAAATTTAATTTTATTGAGAATGTCATCAAGGACATATAATATTCGTTTTGATACGTGAATAACTCTAAAAATTTCGGATTGAAGTTATTCACGTAGAGATTAAGTCAAGTAAGTGAGATAAGTTGCCAATCTCGTCAAAGAGTTTTCATTTCAGGATTGTTCGAAAAACCAGTTTACATGCAAAATCATAATGTTTTTTCACATATTTTTTTCTTTGCTTGTTATTTAGCTATATATATAATAAGTTATTTTGATGACCGAGAATTGATATATTCATTGGTAATTATACCCGCTAAGATCGATTATCACTAGAAAAATATTATGGTAATAAAATTGATTCTGGCAAAATGAAGCTTGCAAGTTAAAAAAAATAAATCTTATTTTAATTTAACGTATAAATACGTTCATTTACAGTATACTGGATATATAATGATTTATGAGAAAAGATGATTTTCAGCTTTTCGCACATGACGCTAAGCGTAAGTTTATAAATAAGAGCAGATTTATTGCGTGAAGAATCGAAACAATCGTACAACGAAATTATACAGGTGCAAAAAAGAATTCGTAAACACTAATTGAACCAGCGTATCGTTTTAAAATTGTGCAACTTTTCAAATATTAGTATATAACAGTTAACGTATAATACAGGCTTAAATGAAAGTTAATCAATAGAACATTAAATATCAGAGAAAAATAATAGCTCATGAAATTACCTGTGAGTGTGATTGCCCGTTCGAAATCCACCGGTCCCTCGTCCGTCTCTGACTTTTGATCATTACCTTTAAACAACAAACATCAACAATCATCACTTGGCTCACATATTTCGTTTATCTATCATATGTACATTACAAACTAGCGTGCAAACTAGAAACAGAGAAGCAATCACCTAACCGATACTACTCAAAGAATATTTCAATACTCTATTCTTTATAGGCTCTACAAATATTAGAACTCGATTGATGTGTATGAACGTAGATATAGGTATAAAAAAAATAGAAATGTCGATGAATTGGTATGCTATCGGAGAAAATGAGAGAAGCATACTAGCAAATTTTTCGCATACTTGCCGTCATGTTTCACCGTTGACTTCATCACATATCCTGCTGACCGATCACCCGAAATTCCCGCACTCGCAATTTTGTGTTTATTAACAAACAATCCAGCAGCTCCGAGCAAGAGAGAAAGAGAGAGAGAGATAGAAGAGAGATAGAGAGAGAGAGAGAGAGAGAGAAAGGGAGGGCAGATAGAGGCACACAAGCACTGCCCCTCGCACGCGCGACACTCTCCGCGACCAGGTCCCTTTACTCTGGCCCCTTGAGTAGTACAATATACGTTGGCGACTCGTCTGCGGGACACAATGCTGAGAGAGAGAGAGAGACAGAGAGAGAGAGAGAGAGACACTTTTACGACACCACGATTTTCGTATCGTTCCAATAAGCCCGACTGTAATTATCGTTTAGCGTACGTTATATCGTAGAACGACGCGCACTCGGTGCACTCGCGCGTCAGTGTGTTTGCGCGATGCGTCGTCGTGTGATGTCCAGTCACGAAGAGCAGACCAAACAGCAGGAGCAGGAGCAGCAACAGCAGCAGCAGCAGCAGCAGCCACGGCTGAGGTGCAGCAGCAGATCAGCAGTCGCAGGTTGGAGCCGCGGCGCGAGGAGGGGAAGCCAAGAAAATATATACGTGTAGAACTGCAGGCGCGATTCGGAAAGTTCGCGGGGGGGAAATGGTATACGGCACGAAACTGCTCGCTGCGGGCACTGAGGTGCTGAGAGACTCCCGCCTCGGCTTTCTCACGCACTTTTTGTTTTCTCCCACAACTGTATAGCTCCCAGAATTGCACGTTGCTGTTGAGCGACTAGGCGATATACATATAATATATATATATATATGTGTGAGTGTGTGTATATGTATGTATATAAGTTTGCGAGAGTTGCTTGTGTGGAAGGAAGAGCTTTGCCGGTGTGCGCACCTTTCGAGATTCCCGGCAAGAATGAGGGAAAGCCAGGTGGTCGCGGTTTTTTAAACGAGGCGCCCCCACGATAATCGTTTCTCTCTCTATGCTCGGAGAGACGCGGCGGCTGATAAGAGCCTGCAAGAAGGTACATTTCCAGATCGCCGTGTGCGCGCGTCAGCTCTTGTGACACCATCTGACTATTGTAGCGTCTCTCCGATGCTTTTTTTTTCCAGAAGCTGCGTACATTGTACGACGCCAGGGTCGAGCTTGTTTGCGCGATAACTGCCGCTACAGCCACTCGCATCGAGGCGAATATACGCGCGATACAACGACGAATTTTCCCACTACCACCTGTGGCACATAGGTATATACGCATATGCGTGCGGGAGGCATTTTTAGCCGATTTCACCATTGTCCATCCGCACGATTCTCGCCGCGTTCTCGTGTTATTGCTCTGGAAAATTTTATTTCTTCCAAGGGGTGATCGTCGCGATTGCTGATTAGCTTTCTTGACTCTTGTATTGATTTTCCAATGTGTGTATCTCGATAAGATAATTATTGATGAGCTCGACGGATCTCGTTTGTATTGCTCCCCTTCGTGTATTTGTGTCATAGCTGTTTTCGTTTGGCTGCTTTTTATAACGAGAGCGCAGCCATTTCTGGATTTTCAACGGAAAAGTTTGAGGAGATTCGACGTACACGTATTACGAAGGATAGCGTTCGAGCTTCGGAGAAATATGAATTTCACGCTTCGATTGTTGCGCCTTACTGTTATTATTGCTAATTCTAAATTAAACAGTTTGATCTAAAGCTTTACTTTTTTTTTTCTATGCCTGCAGAGTTCAAATACCAATTAATTATCGATCGTCTCATATTGTAATTGATTAGACGTTTTCAAGGCAAGTACTTTTTTCAAAACCTTTTTTGCAACAAACGCGACCATTTTTTTGCCCAGCAATGCGCTCTAGAAGGAAATTATAGTCAGTATTGAATTTACGTAAATCAGCACATGATAACGCTTGCCGAGAACCAGTTTATTTTGTACTTGAGTCAACTCTTTAATCACCTGCAACCGTTTTGAAAAATCTTTTTTGAAATATGATATCTCTAATAATTAGAGTAATAATTAACATTTGTCAAATAATATTTTGCAGTTCAGCGTTACTTGTTATAATAGACTATAATAATGGAATATTGTTGAATAAAAATTAACATTTTGCCTATATATATTTGTATGTACATATTGTAATGATTCGTAGATCGAATATAATATAAAAAATGTCGATTTGAACTATGCATATAAAAACTACAAAAATAATCTTCAAATACACTGTAATTACCGTTATTAGCTAATTAATATTTAATGCTCTGTTCCAAAATTAAATGATTATCTAGAAAATATAGTAATAACTGTAAAAAGCATTTTCACCTTTATATATGCACATGTATGTAAAAGAGCTTTGAAACTGTACATACTTGATGAAAATAGTGGCTGACCTTTGGAAACAATGCATGTGTGAAATTTTTAATCTCATTACTGTTTGCTTATATAAAGATTTTAAATAGATATCAATGTAAACGAATGGTCTGCATTGCATACAGTTTTTATACACGTAGATGTGACGTGGCTGATAACGTAATAGAATAATGATTAATAGGAATGAATTCAAATGTTTCATTTTCTTGATAGGTTCGTATCATAATAAAAGAATATTTCATGTGATAACTTGTGTATACATTGATGTTAGATCTTCCAGAATATTCAGATACTTGAGTTTCATACACGAGTTATCATTGTTTTTTTGGTAAATGTGATACACCAATAAATTTAACTGCAGACAAAGTTGAACACAATGTTCATTTTCCTTAACATTGAAAAGTTATATTGAAAGTTGTGGGTTTGGTAGTGTTGGTTATAAACATGCAGGTCATAAATGCGTACGCATAAATAGTGCTTACGTTATTAAACAGACATTGTCCAAATGAAAAGTTTATAACATGATTTATTGTTTCCAAAATATAGTTGAAATAGTTTGTTAAACATTTGGAATAATAATGAATTTTTCGAATTTTTTCCAAATAGGCCCAGCAATGTTTACTTATGAATGCTGAAACAGCTAGTCCGATGTCTTCAGCAGCATATCATTAGCTTTGAGTGGTGCGAAGGCTCCATTGCAGCTATTTGGTACCGTAAAAATAATATCCATTGTTCCATCTCTATAATAGATTCATTCATTGTTAAAAGAAAAAATTCCACCTTCCACGAAAGATTAGACCCACTGATAAGCCACTTGTAAGTTTCCCACGTGTGTGTATCATCATCGAATTAGATTACACTGTTTACCATTATGTCAATAAAAATACGATTTGACTCATTTCTTGACACTGCTATTCTTAGACCCCCGCGAATCTTACATCTGGCGCGTGTGTTTTACATTAGCCAGCTTCTACTTCCCTTTTTCATATTTATTGGATCAATCGCTTTTTTAGACGTCTTAAAATCAATAAGCTCATAGATGATGAAATAATCTTTGCTATTGCACTCGACATTAATTTTATAAAAAATACATTACAGATTTGTTGAATTGTCTATAAATTTTAATCCTTATGTAAGCCCTGGAAAATAAGCGAATACTGCTTAGATCTCATAAAATCTAGAGTATAGGGTATGAATATTTTTTAGAACAATATTCTCTCTTAAATACAAATCAAGTTAATCGAAAGCTGCTAAACAAACTTTATTAGAGAAAAAAACAAGATTTTTTGAGCAACAGGAGGTATTTTGTTAAAGTAAGGAATTATGTGTTGAAATTTCGAATCTGCTTTGTTCAGCAATCATTTTCAATGACGTACAAGTGAAGAAGACAATTTTTGCATAAAATTGTTTTTATAGACTGTTATTCTTTTTTAATTTTTATCATTGCTAGTATTATATCAATGAGTATATCTAAAACAAATACAGTATATTATTTTAAAATTAAATATTATTATTTAGTGAAGTGTAAATAAAACATTGTATTGATTAACCAACAGTAATTAAGTATATTGTCTGCACCTTAACCAATTTTTTTTCGCTGATTATGCAGGGTAATTTCTACTACATATGCATAAGCTTAGGCGGACAAATTTAATCAGTCATATGTGATTATCTCGTTAGGTGAGTAATGCAACGAAAAATCTGAAATATTAAAAGGGTAGGGTTGAGGTTTTCATTTATTTCGTGCATTTCTAATTTAGCGTCAATCTGGATTCTTTATACAAAATTCTATAATACCTTCGATGTATTGAATATAACTTTGATACAGTAATCTGTAAGCAATTTATGTTTCTCCATCCTTCGAACTATTCTTCGAACTCGTTTTTCTAATTTAAGTAAATGTATTTTGTTTTATTATTTACTCTTTTAAAAATATTTTATCTCAGACCAACGCATATACATACTTGACCAAATAATTATGAAAATGTGATATATTTTCTATTTTAAGAATTATAGTATAAGACCAGTCGGAAAATAGTAAATGTTTATTAAATGGAAAACTGTTAAGTAAACATGATTATGCACGGAAATTTTCAGCTGGTGACTATTTTATTGTTTATGATAAATTGATAAACACAAAATTAAAGTGCTACAAGATAAACGATACCTTTCCAGTATAGGATAGTTAGTGTCTAAACTACACGTTTAATCAAAGGATAATTTAATTCATTACGATTTTATACTCATATTTACATCATAAATATACAAAATTATACATAATTAAAATAAAGTATAATTATCCATGTTTAAATAAGGTGAAGACTTATTTCTGTATTAAGTAAAAGATGTCAGTTAATATAGTGTTTATTTATAGTATTTGGATAAGAAAAATGAAATTTTATTTCTTCCAAATTACAAATAATTCTTGAAAAAGTGTATATCGAGGAGTTGCTTGAATCTCGCTTCAAAACGTTTGTCTATAAAGATAAGTTTACGGCTGCTTTCAATAGTATCCGGCCACTTTTGAGAGCTCATAGATGCAGTATAAATTGCCGAAAAAGGATACTCGCGGAAAAGAATTCCACAGCTAGGTATGTGCAGGAAACTGCTGCAGAGACGTGATCAGAGGCCAATGTGAGCCGACGAAAACCTGCGCCAATGTCGCCTCGGGACTTACGTACCTTAAACAAATAATATCGTTCGCAGTGAGGATAATAAGCGCAGAGTTTCACGAATGTATGCCCACAGCATCGACTGCTGTAATACACACGGAATGACGGATTCACGAGGTGTGGAAGAAACCCAATTGGAGCTATGATTATACGGAAAAAGCATGTTGTTGCTGTCACATCTGACGATTGCAAATCGTCAAATTTGTTCAGTATGTCACATGCGATCGCGAAGATAACGAAGATGTATCGAGTAATTTCCAAATATCAGAATTGTTTTCGATCTAAATAGGCGCGCAATTGAGCAAACATAGATAGATACCATTTTTTAGGCTCTAATATACCATAACAACTTTATCGCAGAATAATGCATCGGTATTTCCAAAAAGCTGTTTTCAAGGTGAATACCGCTGGCAAATATCAACAATAAGTTGAAACAGTTGATTCGAGTCATTCAATTCACATGAATCGATCGAAACTTGAGGATACTATGGCTTCTTATACATCTTGTATGTGTTGTTTCATTTCACGAATATTATCGTGAATAAAATAGTTATAAAGATCTCGCATGGAGTGTGTAGTGGTAATCAATATTAAGAGTTTTTTTTCATTCACCTGACTTGCTGTTAAAAAGTATTCGTTCTTCCATTCTTAATTTTAGAAGTATTATGTACATAAACATACTGACGAATCACTAAGATCATGAATTTTGTTAACAACCTAGAAAATGGGAGATGAATATTTGCTATTTCGAACTCCTTTAAACTGTCAGTGTCTAGCGTTTAATGAAACGTGGAAGTCATACAAGATTAATAACCACTACCTTTATTAGTTAAATATTTTATTAAAATGTTTTAAGTCGTTTTAAGAATAATCTATACTACGAACCCGAGAGTTGAATTACTCGGATGCCCTTTTCTGTATTCGTCGTTTTATGGGTGAAGGATGGATAAAAAAAATTCTAATTTCTCCATACAAACGACTTTATAGTTCTGTTCCTTATAGACTTGTACTAACACCTATACATTGAGCTCGCCTACTCTTTACTATTTTACTACAAAAGAGCTAGAAACGTATCTAATATTAAAACAGTAGTTTGATAATTTCCAATTATTAGGTCTATTCTGTAGATATAAAAACAAGCATAGACTATTAAACGCGCTATTTTGAATTGATAAATTAAACAATAACAGTATGCGCACGCAGCTTAAAATATTCTAGAAATTTATATTTTATGCGGGTAGAATTGCGTCGTGTGATTTAATCTTATAAAGTCTTAAAAATTACATATATTGTAATTTACTATTGAAAAAATATTATTTACCTAACAAAAGCTGCTATTATCCAATTCATGTTGAGCAACTTTTGCATTGTTTTACGAAACTTGCATTTTTATTAAAGCTATAGATTAATTATTTTTGTTCTTGTTATCTTATACATGTCCTTATAGTAGTATAATGACATAGATACGTTAATTTTTCCATATTATCTTAATGACATTCTGATGGAACCGTTTTCATATTATTTATTGGTTCTCGGTCAACTTATAAATTGGGATATGAATCATAAAGTCGTTAAGAAAAATCATATTGTTCGAGTTATAACAAGTTTTAACTTATCAGCCAAGGATTACTGTATTTATGAATTGGTATTTTATAGTGGAATATTTAAGCAGATGGTAAAGTAAACAGACCGATGAGTATTTTAATTTACAGTAATTAGTTCGAAGGAGAATATTAAAGTCATTTTATATTAAGCTGTCTTATTTACACTGACAATATGGTGCCTCAAAGATAAATAGCAGTAAAGTAACAAAACTATTATGGAACAATAAACATAAAAGACTAGCTGCAAAACATTATCTTATCGTAACTATATCTTACATTCAATAAAATTATCATACGAAGATGTTTATTAGTTAGAGATCCTGTTAAATTTCCACATTATGTAATGTTGAAGCCACACTATGGTATCTGGAAAATTATTTATTTACCATTACTGTAAACATTTTTTTAAAAATCACTATTTTCTCCGAATACTATTTACCAATAGAAATAAAAAGTAAAAAGAAAATCCAAATCAAATTATACTTAGCATACCTTCTTTTTTCACACATTTGTTTGTTTGAGAGCTGCAAAGTTCAATATGAAATTTTCGAATTTATACTTAGGGTTGCGTTCGTGACTCCGCGTAGATATGATCACAGATGTGTCCAAACTTTTGAAAGGTTTGCCAAAAATATATACTGGATTTACTTTATTTTATCTAGCAAATCAAAGCATCTTAAGTAAATAAATTACATTTCTGTTTTTATTATAGATTATTTATTAATAAATCGATTGCTTTTCCATTAGTCATATAATAATCATATTTGCGAATTTGATACACAATGTTCAAAAGAATTAATTATTTTTTCATCGGCTGTGTTTAAATATTTATTTAAATACCTACTTAACATTCACCTTTTTGATCGCGATGACATTTTTTCCATCTAGTTCATTGGATTATAGAATAGTTCAAAATTAAAATGAGCATAATGACTGTTTGTAAAAATGAATTTGTGGTTAGGTATATGTCTAAAATATTATTTGACTAAATGACTTTTCCAGGAAATTTTTTGAAATTATTAAATTTTGATGAAAATGTACATTTTGGATTAAGAATAATTAGGTCTCGGTAAGTCAAAAACAATAGCTTAACTAATATGCAATGGTAATTTAAACTTTATAATCGTATTAATATTTCTAGTACTCCAAGAAAATGAGTCACTGAAAAGCTTATTACCATTCAATAATGATAAATCTTTAATGTTAATTTGTCATTCAAATCCAGTAATCAACGGATAATTATCGAACAAAATGTAAAGATAAATGTACTAAATAAAAAAAGCTTCATACTCCATCAGGTACTATTTTTATTTTTAATCAGTATTTGAAATGAAATGTTATATTAAACACTTTTTACATTTATTGTGTATCAAATGTTTACAAGTTTATTGACAAAAGAGTATACAAGAATAAAGAAATTCCTTAGCAATAAAAAAATTTTTATCAAGTAAATATTTGCAATGTGCCGTAGCATATCTTACAACTGTTATCTGCAGTAAAGAATTGATTTTAAAAATTCTTTCGGTGGCAGTTACAAATTTTTTCTGAGTTATTGCCAATCAGAGATGGATTTTGAAAATATTATCATGAAGTTTAATCCAATTAACGATAGGTGCCTACATTCAAAAGCTTCACTCAGGTGGTACGTTTTGATAATAATTTCTCTTGACTGAAAATAGTCATACTGTGGAAGAAAAACGCATAAATAACATACGAGAACTTTTAATTTTCCTCCAAATATGTATTTTATCATTCTCACAAACTAATCAAAAACTCGATCGTAAATCAAATTTAAAACGTTTTATATAAGCTTTAATTTTAGAAGTGACATAGATCAAGCCAATGAAACATCATCAAAAATTATCATGAATTATCTAAATTATATAAAAAAATTTCAAAATAAAAAGTTGCGTTTTAAACTTTTGGTTTTCGCTAAAAATTAAGGACGAGAGAGAATCTGTATAATACTGTGTTTTTCGTACTTTTAACCGACTATAGTTATAAATAACATGACTGCAATATGAAAAATTGTCCAAGATGCTAAGGATGTCGTCAACAAATTTTATCAGCTACGCCATTTCATAACTTTCGTAACTAAGAATAGAAGTTGCATGCTTCGCACGTTTAAACACTGCACTCGTTATCATTTACATGCGCAGTCCCGCGCATACATCAAGTCCGAGAGTTACTCTCGATATCTAACCCTGCGCCGTTGGAAACGTAATTTCAATAAACTATAATCGCTCATTTTCCGAGCGGAAATGCGCATGATACGAATAGGTCAACCGGCCTTGTATTTTTTCTTATTCGACCATGTTATACATATATTTGCTCTCTGGCCTATCAGGATTCATTCTCCCTCCGCTGAACGTAATGGGTATTATTGATTGCTCGTTTTCTAGCGTCCCGTAAATCTCGGCTGCTGTCGGTGACTCTATTTCTTCTTATGCCCAACTCTATACATTCTGACGAGGTTTTGTAGTAAAATATTGAAATCGCTAAAAAGTTAGGGAGAAAGAATGAGAAACGCTGAAAAACATCCTGCATATTCAGCGGATCGCTTTGCAGGAGGTTTAGTTGATTAGGATTGAACGACGGCAAACTCTGATTCTTTGATTATATGCGTTACATTTTCTAACGCACGCCGTGCACTTGTGAATTAAAACCTGTTGACAATTTCTTTGTCTCGCTTAGTCTCATTACGTTATTGAATGATGCTGGATTTATTGAATGAAAATTGCAATCAGAGTGAATA
The DNA here is from genome assembly GCA_900490025.1 of Megastigmus dorsalis. Lineage (NCBI taxonomy): Eukaryota > Metazoa > Arthropoda > Insecta > Hymenoptera > Megastigmidae > Megastigmus > Megastigmus dorsalis. The sequence goes on along the minus strand of UELU01146808.1, from coordinate 46,494 downwards.
ATTTATGAAAATCATGTATTTCAGTTATTTTTAAGGAAAATAAAACAATGTTAATAGTCCAATTAGAGTTTAAATAATTGAAAAAATTAATTAGTTATTGATTATTATAAGTATCTACACCGATAAAAAATTAATCATCATTCGAATTTATTTAAAAAATAAAAGTTAAGAAAAATTTTATGCGCGACTGACCTGTTCTTGCTATCATCTACTTCGAATCGTGTAAGGCACCATTTTTCATAGATAGAACACATCCCTAATATCAATAATCATTTGAATTTAGATTCTTATCTTTTTTCTTAAATAAAAGTACAAAATATGTGCAATAATAATTTATTAGTACTTATTGATGGTAGCCCTGCTGGAAAAAGCGTTGAAATCGAATTAAACTAAAGTAGCAATAGAAATCTATTGAAAACAATTGAGTTTAATCGATAGAAATCAATACGTAACAATAAATTATGTTGACTCTTAAATCGATTTTAATCTATTTTTCAACAATTCGAATTTGTGGATTCAAATTGGTTTTCATTACGATTCATGACAATCGATCTTTATTACAATTTTTATTATGAAAATTAATCGCTTACAATACAGATGAATTGACTGTTAAAATTTTGATCGATTTTAATTGTATTTATGTACTCGATGACGAGTAATCGACTTTTAATGTCCATTTCACTAAAGAAATAAATCGATTTCAATCGTAATTTATTCTATCGAATTAGTTTTAATCGATTTTAATTGTAATTAAGAATGCGATTCACAACGATAGATATTTATTGCAGTTTTTAGGCACGACGCTACACGGTAGTTGTCGAGGTAGTTGTATATTGTATATTGTGTACGGTATATTGTAGAATAGAAACGTTCCTATTTCGGGCCACATCCATCGAAAGGGTTCGAAATTAAGAATTGTGAAAAACTGTTCTTCAGCTATAAATTAAAAAAAAATGTTTTCGTAGAGTATAAATAGACGAATAGTGCAAAAACTAAAGAAGTGCATCTCTTTTATATTGAACACTTCTCTCTAAAATCAATTGCTCCCAAGCTAACAGTGGTAAAACGTTGGAAAATACTTAAAAAAGAACGTTTTGGGCTTTAACATCGAAAATATTAGATATTCCTAAAAGTGTTAAATGTGAAAGTTGTACGTAGAGCATAAAAAAACAAAACTTTTCTCTTTTTAACATTTTTTTCCAGCGATTTATTTCAAGATAACAGTACAAAAACATTGGCTCAAAATGACTACTTTTTTGGCTCTAACATAATAAATATTATTTTCTCATAAAAATTTTAGGTGTAAAAGTTGTATGAGTTTTCAAGATCCTGAAAAAAGCAGGAGGATGATGAAAAGGTGTTTGCGCATCAAGTAGTCCAATCAGGTAGTGCTCTTCACTAACACCATCGCTTGAAAAGCAGCTATACAGCAACAAAACATAAATAATTATTATTAACTTATCACATCAATTACTTAAGATCTTTTGTTTTTTAATAACACTTTAGTAATTTAGTAATAATATTATTATTTTAAAAATTAAAAATTTTTTTTATTTCTTTAGATGATGAAAAAAGTATCTGTATATTATAGGTCTAATACGAGTAGTACATGTAAGGAAAAAAAAAACATTCAAATTAGCCCCGTTCTCAAGCCGGAGGAGCTTAGTTATCGACGATTACAGTTTCATACTTTATCGTTCAATTTTTAATATTTTAACATTTTGCAAGTTGTGACCAATTCTGTGAACTATAAAGAATTGGGCTCAACTCGAAAAATGTTAAAAATATTGAAAATTGATCGAAAAATGTATGAAACCGTAAACGTCGAAACTATGCTCCTCCGGCTTCCCGTGTACGTGTTTTGACTTTAAATTTGAGATAAAACTTGCATGATGACTTCTTTGTGTTCTTTGCCTATAATATATTGCTTTTGCATACGATATATTATACATAGGTAACATAGGTATTATGTATACCTATATTTTATAAGTGCACTAGTTCATTTTATGACCAATCACCAGTATGGCGCTGCATTCGTAATGTTTATAGTAAGTAGTAAATAAAGGCATAAAGTTGTATGAAAAAATTTTGAGGGTGAAATATTTATTTATTATACATAGAAATGAAGGGTCTAAATAATATCTTAAGATTTTTTATGAAGATATAACGCAATGAAGACAAAATTAAAAAATTACTTATATCCTTTTGAACAAATTTCAAATTAATGAATTAAAATGAATAGTGTCAAATTGGAGGTGCAGTGGTCACCACTACATTCAAATAAGTTTATCTCTTGGGGAACTGAAATATGCCTCTACGAAATTGCTCAAATAAAAGACACTATAAGACCTTCTTGTAAGTATATGTAATTAAATTTTTATTTTAAAGTCTTTGTCACTTGATATATTGTTTACGTAGGTATTAAAGTTTCGGATACAACTGTTGCACATCTTCTTGCAACTAATACAAGTCATCATTATGTTAAATGTGTTGATATCTATCCTCATCCAGAACAAGATCTTTTATTAGCTGTTGGACAAGCAAATGGAAAAGTAGTTTTAACAACCTTTGGTCAAGGTGCAACTGAAATAGAACTTGGTAAATATTTACATTATTGACAATGAGTAAATTTATAAAATTAAATATAATTCTTTAAATGTTCTGTGTTTGTAGTTCCTAAACATGCTAGGCAATGCAATGCAGTAGCTTGGAATCCAGTCGATACTAATTTATTAGTTTCTGGCTTAGATAAATATCGTACAGATCAATCGCTACTCTTATGGGATGTTTTGAAAAGCCCATCAAGCACTGAACGAGGACATCTCTATAATGCTAGTCAAGGAGAATCTATAAGGCCAGTAGCAGAAACTGGTGTTTCTGAAACAATACATTCTCTTGCTTGGTTCAATAATGAACCAAAGTGTTTGGTTACTGGTGTAAATAATAAACAGTTGAAAATAATTGATTTCAGAGGTAAAAAATTTTTTATATTAATTAGTTCATCGAATTCTATAATGCATTATTATTATGGCCATCAAGTAAAGAGTTAATCATTTGGTTCGCAAGGACTTTCCATCAATTATTCTAGAATGCATATTCATTAAAATGTTACAGATCCAGTCAAGATAGTAAATACAACACCTACCAAAGCTGTGTATAGCTTAGCAGTAAATCCACATAATGACAATTATTTAGTATCACATGTTGACAATCAAATTACAATTTGGGATACTCGATACTTTGAAAAGCCAGTTCTTACCTTGTCTCAAGCACGGCATATAACTAAAGTTCTATGGTGTCCTACTAGACATAATTTACTTGGTTCATTACAAAAAGATTCGGGTAATTAAACCTGGTTATAAGCATCCCAAACTCAAAGTTCTTTTCATCTTATTTGACATTTATCTAGGATCACTATATCTTCATGATATTCAACATTATGGAGTTGGTGGGGAAGATAATGAGCCAGGAGCACTGGAAAGAACAATTGCACCACCTTGGTCAACTCCTACCAGTTTTTCATGGCATCCAACACATGTAAATAGATTATTAGCGATTTCGCAGCAAGGTAACTAATACTTATTTTTAAAAAACAAATAATTTCAATTCACATTTCCTAATATACTAACTTTAATTGTCAATAATTTTAGGTTTGACTGATCACACTGTTTATGAGAGGATTACTTTAAATTGGTCAACCAGATCTCATCTTGTATGGAATCATGCTTCCAAATCTTTTAAATACATTTATAATAATGACAATATTTATAAAACTCTGAGTGATATTTCAATATCGACGAAAACTCGAGCTTTGGCAGAATACGGTTTACTGGTAATTTAAAAAATTCTCTTTACACTTATGGCATATTTTTCATATTTTTAATTTTATATTAAAGCCAGAGTTATCCCAAAATGGAGAGCTTGCTGAAGATGAGACTTTAAAAAATCTTTGGCAATGGCTGTATCTTAGTCGTTCTTTAGTGGAAGATGGATCTATACCCAGTCCAGACAATAAACATCCTGGTGTAAGGTAAGTAATTTCATGTTTTTTTTTTCCTTTTCACATATTAATCAACTTTTTAAATTTGTTTAGAACGGTTTTAAAATTAGATGGACAAAATTCAAATGGCTTTACAAAATCCGAAGTTGTTCATCGACCTTGGACAGATATTGGTTCGAATCACACAGCTAAGACATATAGGTAAATAGTTTAACAATTAATACATAATTATGTATTTTAATTTTTATTGTTTTCTTTTCTGATTAATTAGATCTCCTGATCGTGACAAGGCTTTACAATTATGTGGCTGGCGTTTTGAGAAAGATACAAATGCTCCTTACAATAATTTATTTTTAGAAAGATTAGAAAGAGAAGGAGCATATCCTAGAGCAACAGCTATATCTGTCTTTAATTTATGCTTACGCCAAGCAATAGAAATTTTAAACAGGGGAGCTAATAAAATGGCTTTATCAACAAATTTAAACATTGTTGCAATGGCATTGTCTGGATTTTCAGAGGACAAAAATAGTATGTGGCGAGAATTATGTTTAAAATCAAGATCTCAATTGTCAGATCCCTATCTTCGTGCAACATTTGCCTTCCTAACAGCTGACAATGATTCTTATGAAAATGTGCTTGTAAGTGGATAAAAATTACATTTAATTTCAAGAAATTAAATTTTTTTATTTTATTTTTTATAGAATGAAAATGGAATGGCTGTGGAAGATAGAGTAGCATTTGCATTAATGTTTTTATCAGATAATAAGTTGTATGAATATTTAAAAAAATTAACTCAGAAACTATGCGATGAAGGAAATCTGGCTGGTTTCTTACTTACAGGTATGCTAATTAAATGATTTTAACAAATATTTATGAAAATATCTATTTCTAAATACTTTTTTTATTATGTAGGAGCAAGTTTAGAAGGTATTCAGTTACTTAACAGACACTTAGAAATTACTGGTGATGTACAAAGTTGTAGTTTAATTGCTATAAGAGCCTTATCTCCAAAATTATTACAAGAGACTCAAGTTCAAATTTGGATTGAAAGGTAATTAAATGGTTACCATTTTGTTTTTTAATGCTAATAATTGAGGAAAACAACTTTTTGGTTTAGTTATCGAGGACTTTTGGATGCCTGGAAAATGTGGAATCAGAGAGCTCATTTTGACATAGCTATGAGAGCATCAGCAAATGAAAAGCCACCTCAACAAATGTACATTTCCTGTAATTTTTGTGGAAAAAGCATATCTGCATTTATGCAAGGATTGAGTAGGGCAAGAGGTCCATTTGGAAGATTGGGAAGTACATCGAATAAACTAAAGGTATAAAAGTAATTATAAAAGATTTAATAATATTAAGAAACAAATTTGAATAATCAAATTTGCATATTCTTGTCTCAGATGTCAGCCTGTCCAAGTTGTCGAAAGCCTTTACCTCGGTGTGCTATTTGTTTAATGCATATGGGAACTGTAAGTGGATTACAAGTGACTTCTGGAAGTTCAAGTAGAAATGAAGAAGATAGTAAACTCACAGAATTCAGCAATTGGTTTACCTGGTGTCAAACATGTAGGCATGGTGGTCATGCAAATCATATAACACACTGGTTTCAGTAAGTAAACTGATTATGTAATTTCACAAGTATCTAACATTTATAAATTGACATTTTTTTCAAAAATATTTTCAGACAGCATTCAGAATGTCCAGTGACGTCATGTACATGTCGATGTTTCTCATTAGATGCATCTTGTAAAATAGGTGTAGGGGTTGTTTAAATATACTATATACAATAAGATTTTTTTTGAAAAAGTTGGTCTTATTTTTATAAAACTTTATTAAACCTTTACTATTTTATCACGTATCTAAGTAATATTATTAATTAACTTATCTTAAACTTATAAAAATAAATATAAATAATGTTTTAATTAATACGGTTCCTCATCAGCATTAATTTTCCATTTTTTGTCACCAATCACGTGTAGAGTTAAAAGAAAAGCATTGTACTTCTCAGATTCTGAAAACAAATAGTATTTACATATTCTAAATAATACTTGTAAAAATTTATTAAGTTAAACCAAAAATTTTACCAAACTTAGAAGACATTTCTGGTGGAAAATGCACATAGCTTTTACATGAAACAGTGGATTTGGATAAAGCTGTTCCATGAACTTCAATAAAACCTTCAGAGCTTCCATCAAAAGGTTCTGGTAGACTGACATTAACAGAAACATTATCAGGTGTTAATAGTTCCACACCTTTTCCGCTTGAGCTTATCTGCAGGAAATAAAAAAATATAACTTTAGTATGAAATTACTGCAAAGACTTATTAAAGCCAAAAAAACTTATTTGAATAAAAAAAAAGTACATCGTAACACTTTGTAACATAAGAATTATTAACAACTAGGTGATTTTACCTATTACTTATTTTCATAAAGCATGTAAAATAGGTGATAAATATTTCTAAAAAATCTTCTACAATGTAAGTAAAAACAGAATGACGACAAAAGAAATTCTTTAGTTGAGGTTATTAAAATAAAAATAGTTTAATTGTGTACCTTTTTAACTTCTCCAAGCAGAATTATTTCAGAATTAACATGTTGAGCTAACTGCTGCCCTCCAATGCGTTTCGATGCTTTCATTGTACTGACAATTGTTGATATTTTTAATTATAAATTATACTGTGTTTCCTATCAATCCTATCACAAATACACTATTCACAAATGCTCCCGTAAAACGTAGAAAACGCGCGAAAATGATACATGCTCTATACATATATATACATAACGAATAACGATAGATATACCTATATATTACATATTCACCTGTAGGTATATTCCTATGAAAATGGATCTTGATTTCTGATTGGATGTACGCCTAACGCCGTCGTTAAAAATTCGGGAATTTAAAAAAATTTTAAAATAATTAATTTTTAATTTTATACCTTTACCTTTTTATATCAAATACATGTATACAGTGATATATGTGCCAACAATAAGATTCGGAATTTTTGTAGGTACAGTACTTAACTTATACAGAAAATTAATGAAATTACACATTTGACTGATGATACAGCATATAGTTATGTATGGAATCTGAATCTCAATATGGTGTAGAATAACTTATAGTACATTGTGCAACTAGTTGAACGACTGGACAATAATTCCGAATTGCGCCATGCTATCCGAGTGACGCAATTCGGAACTATTCTGCCGATGTCCCAATCCCGTTGTACACATTATTTTTCATCACAGGACACAGTGTGAGGCCTTCTGATTCCTGAGGGATATACGGGATATATGTCATGCCATATTGTTGCCCATCGCAACGTTCGTTAGTGTAATATTGCGGACGCCGTGTACAATTCAGCGTATTTTATCCGCAAAACGACCACGCAATGTAATGGCATATTCCGAGCACGTATGACAAAAAATTAATTTCAATTTGATACGGTTCCGAGGGCATTGAACTCTACCTATATGAACGTAAAAAAATTAAAAAAAAAACGCATGTAGACAGTTCTTTTAAGAAAAAATCCCTCACGCTTCATTATTTTGTAATTAAAAGTAACATTTTAAGTGTATTGACCTATTATATTATCTTCGTTTTTCTAATTATTTTATGATACAGTAAAAATTTTAATCCTACGAAATGTTGAACAATCACTTTACTGTTATTCATGTCAAGGTAATAAGCATCATAATGCACATCAATTTCAATTACAAAGTAATTATAACAGAATTACCTCTAAGCACATTGTCTGCTATTAACCAATGACAATTTAAGAAAGCAAAACAATAGTTTTTTTTTTTTAACAATGTATATTTTGATAATTACAATAGCTTTCGATTTACATTGTCTTTATTTAATAATTAGTTTCGTTTTTCTTTAATTTAGGAAGACTTATTAGCAATTTTTTGCTATTAATAACTATATTATTTATTTATTCACCAGTAATATTTACATTAGTAAATCCTGTAGAAGTATAAACGATACTTATATATAGGCTGGTACATAGTAGTTGAATTTTTCCTTTGTAATTGGTTATGATATTTTTAACACAAAATAGTAAGTATATATAAACAATAAAATTTCAACAAACTTTATAGTATTAGTACTTAAAATATATAAATATTTATAATTTTTTTTCTCTATTTTAAATTTTAAAACTTGTAATTAAATATATTTAAATATTTAAATATATTCAAATATGTTCTAGTTTCGGTATATCTGAGCTGTTCCGTTTTTGTTTTTTTTGTCCTTAGTGTTATTAGCAATTATTTAATTATTTATTATCAATAATACTATTTCTAATATTATTATTTAATAATTTTTGCATGAATGATCTTTTTTTATTTAGTTTTTATTTATAGATAAAAATGTACTTATTTGCGTTATGTGAATTTCACACAAAATTCATTTTTATTCTGTATATTACCATACAATATCTGAACCATCTTGAAAAACAACTAATTTTATTATATTAGAGAAGATGGATGAATCAACCTTTGAAGTGAATCATTAAATTAATTTTCGAATTCTTAGTACCTACTAATTTATTATTCCAATACCTGTATTAGCATAATTTAGATGTGTTACTGATTGTTGGGCTAGAACTTGTATAAAATGCTACATTTTTTTTTCTTTTTTCTCAGACTCTAATTTTTCTCTTTGGTCTTCTGGAATTGAAGGATAAATTGCAAATAGCGACAATTGTGCTAAGGATAAAGTAAAACCAACTGCATTCTGGAACTGTAAAAGCAAAATTTATAAAATAATTTTAACTAATTATAGGACTAAGTTCAGAGCAAAAAAAAAGTAAATAGATAAAACTTACTATCATAAAACCATTATCTATGATGAGGCCATAAAGAAGCCATTGGAATGAAACCAGTGTACCCATAAAAATAAGAGGGAATGGAAGAATTTCTGTACTTTTTGTTTCAATTATTGTACCCTGAAAAATGAAAATATCTATCAGTTTATTGTACTTTTAAGAGATAAGAAGATAGATATCTTACTATGTGTATAAGTGGTGATCCAATTAAAATAAGTAATAATACTGTAGTTAATACTCCGTATCTGAATTCAACATGTTCTTCACTTTCAATCTGAGCATATCCTAATATTATTGCCACAAATGCAGCTGCTTTACCTAATAAGGTCAAAGTATCCTTCTGGAAATAAAAATAACTGTTTAATTTTTGCTAATTCATGAAATTTTCTTATATAATTCAATGTCTTAATACCTGATCAGGTGTATATAAGTAATAAACAGCCATGTATACCACATTGGTTGCCATACCAAATAAATTGACAGTTATCATTGCAGGATCATCAACAATTAATGCATATCGTAACATCAAAAGGCACCTATAAATCAAAATACAAGCTTTTAAAAAACACCAGGAAGTAATAATATTGTGCAATCTACTAATGTAAAGGTCTTTAAGTAGATTAAAATTCGATTTACATTAGACTGAGCAAATCAATGAATTAGTAAGACTCACATTCCAATACCACCAATAAATGGCATCGGATCAAATCCTTTAGATGATCCTTTCTTGTAAATATCCATACAGATCAATCTGTAAATAATATGTCAAATAACAAAAAAATTTAATTAAATGACATTTCGAAATTATGAAATCAAAAAGAGATATATGAACTTACGTTCCAGCTAACATTTGACCCATCGTTGTGATTGCGGCAGACGTGCCGACCAAATCCTTGTAATCTTCAAGACCCATGATTCCTTATTTTCAAACACTTTTTCTCAAAAAAAAAAAAAAATAAAATAAAACAAAAATATAGAGATTGTTAAGAGGAATGCAAGTTATTTCGTTCGCTGAAGCGACGGAGCACAAGAATTTTTCACGTGCTGTCACCAGTGCCAGCACCTCAGCATTGACCACCGTCCTACGTATCCCGCGTGTAATCTCCAACTCCCGCGCCTACTGTTCGTGAGTCGCGACACTCGATTAGATTTTGAAAGACCCTCCGGGCTCCGCAACCTCGACCCTGAAAAAAGCGCGCACTGCGCACGCAAGAGTGCGGCTAACACGTTGGAACGTACAAGTAGTGACTTCGAGAGCCCCGGCATTCTGCAAACTGCAGACATCATCGGACAATATACCTATATACATGCGATTAGCGAGAAAACGTTGTGACGTATTTCAAACAAGATAATGAAAAGATGAATTTATCTAACGCAGTTTCAGATTTTTTTTTCTTACTCCCTCATCTACTTCAATAAACGTACGTATCGAATCAACAAGTTTGCAGCGATTAGTTTAAGTGCAATTATAGCGTTGCGATTATCTAAAAAATGCTGAAAGGAAATACTATGTCTAATAAGATATAGATTTACAAGTTTAAATATTTGAGTTCTTTTTTATGTATTTTCATTAAATCTGTCGTAATCGAAGAATGTGAAATCTTTCTTTTCCACTTGAGAAATCACGCTAAAGGAAGAAAATGCTTTTCTGCCATATAACGAATAGCCAAGCATCATAATTTGTTATATAAAATATTAACATTTATTAAAAATATTTTACTATAATTATTTCGGATTTTTTTTTAAACAGGTATATATATATATACATATATATATACAACACTGTATAAGTACAGCACACAATAAATAACGAAAAATAGCGTGTTACTCGAATCTGTGTACTGTACAAGTTCGTCTCAATTTCGGTTCCCTGTTATGAAGCGAGCGCAATGCGACTGTCCCTTCCTTATACTATACAGGAAATTCTTGTTAGAGAGAGCAGTAAATTGTTCTATTTAACATTATCTATCTCCCTGCTAATGGCTTTACTATCAGCAGTCACAACTTGTTTTCACAAAGAGTAGTCTTTCATAAGCTTGTACTAGAATCATAAAACTATCGTGTTAAAATGAAGGATGCAAAAAAATTTAGATGGTTAAGTGATAGTATTTAAAAGAAATTGCTTTTATTCACTTGCTTCAAGTTACATGTTATGATTAAAGTAATGTATGTACACTGTGATAATTTCTGGGTTTTTACAATAATGGCCTTTGTACCATCATAAATACAAATTTAACTATAGTATACTCTTGAGTTAGTGAAGTATCTTCGATTTACGTACTGCAACTTTTATCAACTTTACCAACTGATTTACTGCTCGGTATGCTCTGTTTAGAAATTGTGTCATTAATTTCTTTTTCACAATTTGAATATGCCATTCCTAAACCAAAACCAGCTCCTGTTATGATGGGCCACTTTCCTAAAAAATGAATCGATTCTATTATTTTACATTATAAAAAAGATTTTAGTTTTATATCGGAAGCTGAATAGCTTATTAAAAATATTGATAATCTATTAAATATTGCCTCTATTTGATTGACACAAATATTAAAATTTTGTAATATTAATTGATATAAATAAATCAATCCACTTAAGTTTTTTAATATCTCCTTAACATGTTAATGTAAATTAAATACAATTGCAACATACAAAAATAACAACCAAAATTACATATTTCTGTAAATATAAGCACTGGTAAATTATTTTTTGACATGATTTTAAAATTATTTTTATTTTATTATATTTTTTTATTTTATCTCATTAAAAAAATATACAAAAACGAGCTACATTAATTTATGGTAACCATGTATAATACTTAAGTTTTATAAAAACATTAAACTTTTAATTTATTTAATTCAGTTTTACCAATACTAGCATCAATGTAGAAAAATCAGCTGTTAAACAAAAATTTATGGATTGAGGTTAGATTCTACTATTCATTTATGAAAATTTCAATTCAATGTTTTAGGTTTTTAGATACATTATTTTTTAGGTACATTATAAGCATAAAATAAAATAAAAAAGTGCAATTCATTACTTACTCCTGACAAAAAGTGCAGAGAAAACAGACCCTAGAAAAATACCACCCCCTGAAAGATTTCAAAGTAACAATTGATTTAATGATGATTCAGTAAATTACATGGTCGTAAATGGTGCCGCAATTATTAGACCGTGTAATTACCTAATTTAAGTACTGCGTCTGCAAAGCAGCGGTCCCATTTTCGTCCGATAGTGTTCTCGGTCCATGTTGTGCCAGCCATTTTTCCTGCAAAACGAGGAAGCGTGAAAACGTTACGTCATCGAAAGCACAAGCGTATCGATCCGCATTCACGGTCATAAATGTGGGCTAAAACCTCTTTTAATTATTTTCTGGATCAGTCAGTGGAAATTTTAGCGTTTCGTCAACGCAGAATTGTGTTGATAAGAGGAAAAATTAACCTGCTATTTTTAAGTAGTTTCCATTTGTAGGTTTCTTGCTATTTTTTTGTGGGACAGTACAGCGTACAGATACTTACGATCTAATACAAATATTACACTGACACTTTATACCCTAAATCGCTCCTCTGCACCGGCGGCCGGCGCGCACAATGCTTTCTGCTGCACCAACGTTGCCAATTTTTTTTTAAATCATTCTCAACTTTAAAAAATGCTAGATAAAGAAGTACCTAATAATATTCTAATTATATCTATATCGAGTACATAGTAGTAATTTTTCGTTGGTTCACATTTTCTGTGGGTAACGATGGGCTGATTATCGGTCTATGATAATTAAATAGACATTAAAAAGTATGCAATATATCAAAATAGTCAGTGAACTGACTTATATATCATGTTATTAATTAAATACTTTGAAGGTACTTGATTTTAAAATTTAAATCATATAAGTATAAGTAAATATGTGGCAGCACCGTGCAAATCAGTTCATTTTCAGTTTTCACAACTGCATATTATATATATATATATTTTAATCATATCATTCAAGTCAAATTCACAAATCACTAATCACATGTACCTATACATGGGGTTTTTGTAATACCATGGACAGTCTAACCTTATTCTAAATTACTAACCTTATTCTAAATTACTAGGAGGGCAGATGGGTGCAGATGACACCACGAACAACGTGTTCAGTGCAAGAAGAAGTAACCTTATTTTATTACCTTATTCTAACATTCAGGAAGCTAGCACAGAGAAAATAGGAGTATTTCTATATTCTCTGGCTAGCATTCCACTTATTTGCGAAAACAAGTTAACTTATAAATTATAAATTAATTAAATGTGTACAGCATGGCACATCGGGCTATTATGGGATTGTCAAAAAATCTACCTAAACGCGCTAAAGAAATCAAGCCATTTAAAAATTTCTTAGTTATAGATTTTGAAGCAACGTGTATAAAGGAAGACATTTTAAAACCTCAAGAAATTATTGAATTTCCTTGCCTTGTTTTGTCTTCTGAAGATTGGCAAGTGAAAGATGTATTTCACGAGTATATCAAGCCACGAATTCATCCACAGCTATCAAGTTTCTGTACTGAATTAACAGGAATTATGCAAGAAACTGTACAGGATGAGCAATATTTTCCAGAAGTATTTTCAAAATTTTGCCATTGGTTAAAAGATGGAAAATATTTTGATGAAAAGGACAAAAGTGCTTTTGTGACATGTGGTGATTGGGATTTAAAGGTGATGCTACCAAATCAATGTAAACTTGATAATATTGAGTTACCAAGTTACTTTAAAGAATGGATTAATTTAAAAACATCATTTTGCACCATAACAAAATATTATCCACGTAGTCTACCAGATATGTTAAAATATCTAAAAATGGAATTCCAAGGGAAAAATCATTGTGGTCTTGATGATTCGCATAATATAGCTCGAATATTACAAACATTAGAAAGTAATTATAAACCAGAATTTACTATTACTTCAAAGACAGATGACCAGAAAAGACTGTTTAACGTTATTTATTAAAAAATATCAAATACTTTACACTAATACTGTTTTATTATGAAATAAAATTTGATTGAAATTATTAAAAAAATATTAAAATTGTTAGAATGTATATATAATAATAAAAATTTATATTCTTATTTATATCTAAAACACCATGCAGTAGTTCATTTGTACAATTATATCTTTGTGCTTCCAGCATATCTCAAAGATGGCAAGAATTTTATTAACTTGGTCTTTCGTTCAGTTCATAAGGCACTAGATTGAAAAGTTAATCAATTGGTAAAAAACTTTCTCCAAAATGAGATTCATTATCATGATCACTACATAGTGAATAAAATACTTGTGAATCATCCAAATTATCTTGAATAGTTTCATCTGTTGGTATTTCTATTGTTAATTTGACTTCATTTTGAACGATTCCTTTGCAAAGATCACCAAGATTTTGCTAAAATTCAAATTAGTCTTTAATATGTATTTTAATATTAAAAAATTAAAAGTATTTGTTAAAGTTATATTTTACCACTGAATCACCAATTAATTTTAAATCTCGTGTAAATACTTCACCAGGAAAGGCTTTGGATATTGGGTGAATTACTTCTTTAAATTCATCTCCTTGTTCATCTGCCTTATCTTGCCACTGACCACTATCTTTTAATTTATTGTACAACCTATATTTAAAATTTGAATGATTACTTAAAATTATTTGAAATATTATAAGATTAAAAAAATAAAATGTAATATTATGCATCTATTTACCTTCTTATCCTTAACCTAGTAGGTTCATCGCCATGTGTAATTTTTAATGTTCCTACATGTATTATGCCTGTTTGATGTATTGTTGTAAGATCATCTTTACGGGGACTAAATTCTATAGAAACCCACTGGATTTGATTTGGTGCAAGCAATAATTCAGTAGGTTCTACGTTCCAACTTAATATTACAGAAGGGTGCAAGGCTAAAAAAAAATGGTATAATATAATGCTTATCTTTGTGCTTTAGGTATATAACTATTATAAACAAAACCTTTTGGAATGAGTTTAATTTTTGCAAAACATGTTAAGTCCCCAGTATTGTGTAACTTAATTTTTCCATGAAGAATTCTTTGTGAACTTAACTTTCCAAGAGAAAGCCACATTTGTCCACTAGTATCTTTCACAGCTTCTGATATTTCTATTTTTCCACATCCACCGTAGCCAAATAATTGTATCTACAACAATTCACATTGAATATAAAATATTCTCTATTTTTTAATATTTCTTATCAATAATTGTACTTACTACTTTTACAAGTCCTGAAAGTTTATGACTTTCCTGTACAGAACTGTAATGTGAAAAGATTACTTTTCCAGCAGCTGCTTTTGGAAAATTTGGCGAAAAAATAACAGACAAGGTCTTACTCTCCATGCCTTGAAGAGATAAAACCATAGTAGATGTTATTGTATGCCTGCCTTTAAAAAGCTAAAAAATATCTGTACATATACAATACAATAAAAGATATTAGTTTTACAGACATCAAAAAGTGTACCTTAAAATTTTGGTCTTCAGCTTTAACAGTAACGAGAAGTTTAATTTTACTATTACTTGTGTTACGAATAGTAAATTGTTTGGTGTCTGATTTCCCAGCTTTAACGCTACCCCATACTAAAGATGTATGTGTTGCTCGTATAGGTACAGAAGTTCCAGCCACAGTTCCACCAGAAGCTGTACTTCCTGGCGAATGTCGTCCTGAAGTCCCAGACCTATAGTTACAAATAAGTAGTTAATATTATTAAATTTTTATAAAAAATGTTTTTTTTTTTTTCAAATACCTGTTAAAAATTAAACTATGAGGTGATGTTGGTGAACAAATAGACCTTAAATGTTGCGGAGTTTCACAACGTTGGAATTGTTGAAAACTATCTACAGAAGACATCTGTTCAAGTTCTGCCTCCTTCTTCCCAATAATAGGATAAAAAGATACCTTATTTCCTAAAGTAATTTTGATCATAGCATGTCTAGAACATTGAAATTTATAGTATAACTTATATGCCAATAAAGAAATAATTATTCCAAAAACTTTTTCAATTACCTTTCGTTATCAGTCTTATTATTTTCTGGTTTATATAAAATTTGTAATGATAAATTTTCACCTCCATGAAGTATGATATTATTAGGACATATAAAAAAGTCTCTACTTTCACTTTGATTGTCTTTTGATTGCACTATGTCTGCAGTTGCTGTCACAACAATGTTTCCCGAATTTTTAAGACTTATTAGTCTATTTATTCCAGATTGTAAAACTAATGGAAATTGTGTGTCAAGAATATCTAATTTACACACCCCTAATATGCCTTTTAATAAAACTTTCTTTACCAAGTATGTGTCGTTTTGGGGACAGTCTTCATTTTCTTTAAAGCATATTGATATACTTATGTTAGCTGCAGCATTATATACACCTTTTTGTAATGCCTTTTCTAAAAATAAAGTTAAAAACAATATATTAACACATACAACTTGTTATACTTTTTGGAATTACTAAAAAAATTTACCTCCAAGAGATTGAAGAGAAATTCCTGTAAAACTAATGTTTACTGTTACTGGTTTTCTAGGTTGAAGTGTCAAGTATACTGATTTTTTTTTATTGCCTACTGAGTTTATAGTATCATTAGGATTATCACTAATATTAAATAATTCGGGTTTGTCCTATTGGAAGATAAAATGAATGTTAATTGCATATATTTATGATCATTGGTAGAAAATTATTCAAGGCTAATATCAACTGCAATTTATTTTAAGTATATTCAAAAAATTAAATTGAATGTTATGGTATTATTAGAAAGAAAATTACGAAATTTTGTAATATGAAAAGGATAATGAATTCATAACTAAAGGTATATTTTTAACAATATTAGAAAATTTTTTAATATTTTTAATTCAACAGTAACAATGAATTTTAATGTTATTATTGTTTAAGTTTTCGTAATAACATTAATTTAGTTTACTTCACTTAAAAAAATTGACAATTAATTTTATATCATACACAACAGCATTATGATTTTAGCCTTTAACCAATTCTTTTGTAAGACAAATTATATCAATAATTTACTTGATGTAAGCATAACATAATAGGTACATCTATGCTATTTTGATTTTCTATAGTAATAGGTAAACTATTACTTGTATCTTCTGTTATCATTTGAAAATTTAAAGTATCATCTTCAGATGGTAGAGATATTTTAATATCTGGTTTTTCTGGTACAAAACACATTAAATGTTTCATATACCAGCTTGTCCTTGTCACCATATCACTACATGGGATTTGCAAAATTGCAATTATTAGTTTTCCCATACGCGGCATTTTTACACCAATCTAAGTAATACAAATTATAAATCATTAATTTATTAAAAAATATTAATTATGAGAAAAGCATGCAAATTATTAATTTTTTATAAAATTAAATACTTTAAAAGATTTTCGGGCATCTGGTTCAATTAAAATATCCTCATCTGGTAAATTAAGTTCAATATTCTCTTTTTCTCCTTGAATTTGTTGGAGTCTTAAACTACATAAAATCCAACGATCTGTTCCATTACATAGTTCGAAATCTGTTTCTTTAGGTATACCCACTAAACAAGTACACAATTCTTGAGTCTTCTTTCCTATTTCGACTTTTTCTAAAAATATTTTAAAAATATAAATAATATTTCTATGCAATGAAAGTACAAATGGCAATGAAAGATGTCAAGAAATATACTTGTATCAAACGATTGATTCTTCACTATTGAGTCTGTTAGAGTATCTTCTTTTGATGTTGTATCATTAATTGTCATTGTGGGCTCACTTAGATCCGATGGTCCTGTGTCATGAATTAAACTCGATTCGTTGTTGATAGAAACAGAGTTTGAGAATTTATTATGAATATTTGACAGCTGTGATAATTGTCTGGGAGGTGGCATTAAAGAGTGTTCTACACGAGGAATACTTGCATTTGGACCTAGTTATATATTTAAAAATTGGATGCCAAATTAAGAACAGATAAATATTTGCATAATGTATTTACAAATAGTGCACTTAAACTGTATATTAAAATATAGATAGTAAGATTCATACTTTTTTGTTGGCTTTGGTGAATGAATAATCGATCATCAGTTTTCTCTGAAGATTCTTCAGTTGTATCTGGTAAGGTATCATCAAGATTCATTTCCAATAACTTTTTTAACTTTGGATCAAGGAACTTTGCATCACTCAACATTTCATTAATACTTTTATTATACATTTCATTAATACTTTTACTATCTAAGGACAGTTTGCTTCCAAAACTGTTTGTTTTTGCATCTTTTTCAGGTTTCTCACTGTTGAAAAATGTACTTGAAGAAACTGGTAAGGATGCTCTATTTCCAGGTAACAGAGTATATGTCTCTCCCACAGGACTATTATTCTCTAATTGATGTTTTCTCTTCTTTTTATTAGCATTCAAAATTTGATCAACTAATTTTCTAGGAGTTGCTGAATCTATCTCCTGTAACATCTGAGCAATAGTACTTAGACTCATAACACTTGGTTCTTTAGTACAATCTGCACTTTTGGATTCTTTATCTTCTAGATGATAAGATGCTAGACAAAAAAAATAAAAATTTATTTATTTTTTTTCATTTTTTTGAAACATAACATTGATATTGAGATATAAATTTTCAATCCTAGAAAATAGATAGAAATGCAATGACAAAATTTTTTATACCCTTAAATATAATGTAACTGTAAAATTAACAAATCAAATTTAATTTCAATTATATTTAATGATTATGATACAAACCATCAGTTGTCATTGTTTCATCAACCAAAGCTCGTAATTTTCCATGTCTTTGAGGACTCTTTGCATCAAGCCCAAAACTGGGTCTATCAGAAACACTGCCAGCTGATAAGTGGCCAGTACCACCACATTTTCTTTTGAAAAATTCACCTACAGAAACTCTTCCTCCATCTACTGTTAGATCAATATCTCCTATTACTCCAGAGAAACAGGAAAGTTCTAAGCGTTCCTTATCATTACTGTTGCTCATTGGAAGAGAAGAAAGCTTATTTCTTTTCCATGACATTTCATCAGCCAATATTTGACTACCAGCTTTTGAGCCTGACATAAACTCATCATCTTCAAATTGTCCCATCATTTCTGCTAAATTACTATTAAAACTTATGCCACTAAAACTTTGAGGTGGAAATGGTTCACTTTTTTCTGGTGATTTATTCAGTTCTGAAGAGCGAGCACTCATTTCAGTTGGTTCAAAAATGATCTGGATATAAAATGAAAGTAGTTAGTAGATCTTTAAAGTTTTGTTTATTGAGCACTAATAAAAAAAATAATACTTACACTACCAGGACCAGCTGCTTTAACACTGTAATCTGTTGATTGTCTTTGATTTGCATTTATGGGTTGAGTATTTTTTATACTAGGATGACTATATACATTTGATATTTTTTGTAAATTTGTAGAATTTACATTATTTTCCTTATCAGGTTCTGCATAGATTTAAAAATAAAAGATTAAATATAAAATTTTTATAGAACTTAAAAAGCAAGTATTTTTTGTTTGTAAAAATTTTAGCTATTTACTTGATTGCTTGGCCAGCAAAGAATCACTACATTTTAGTAATAATTTACGAGCAAGTTCCCGTTCACGTTCTGGACATTCTTTATTACTCCTTAACTCATCCAAAGTACTATCATCCAATACTGTATACATAAATAATTACATAATAGAACATTTTCAATGGTATGAAATAATACATAAAAAATATAAAAATATTACAAGATGTGATATTTTGAATGATTCCTAATGAAGATTCTTCGCTGTTTTGCGTAACATGACTATTATCAAAGTTCAATTGCCGATGTTTATTATTTTGTTCATCAAAATTTGATCTCCGACCTTTTGCTTGCATCCTAGGGACAGTGAAATATTTTAATTGAGTGAAATCAATTTATTAAATTCAAATACATGTAAAATTTGGTAAAATTATAAGTTTTTAATTAAGAACAGTGAGCTGTGAGAAAACGATTAAGGTATTTTATCAAAATATGACAGTTTCAAACCGTACAAGGATTTTCGGTCGACTGTCGAAGAAGCTTGAGGCAGAGGAGTACTCAGGATAGTCACATCGGTAAAGTCCGGTAGCTTTTTTGACGCATATTTCTTGGGATTTTTGATCTTCTGTTTATCAAACTCCATCGTTGGCCCTCAACACACACAGACTCCGAATGCTGCGTTCGCGGGCAACGACAACAAAACAGCGGGGGCCGGGGACTGCCCCAAAGAGACGGTTGAGATCTATACAGACTAAAGATTCACTTTATCACTATAAAACTTCCAAGTGATTGTTTGAATTTGAAAATGTTTACTTCGTTTATCGGAAGAGGGAAGCAACATACATGCGTTTAAAAAACGCGATCTATGTAGTTTGAAGTTTTTCAAACTTCACTCCGAAAAGGTCGCTCGTGACGTGAGATAACGCCGTCCGTATACTGCGCCATCAACGGGATACAAACAAACACTGGTCTGATGAGGTTAGGGTAGTGTAAACTACGATAAAATAATGGAAGTAAATATTCATTCTACAGTGTTGCCGTATACGTTTACCATTTTTTAAAATCGTTTAGAAACTATATTTTTGTTCTTAAAAAACTTTTAATTGGATTCTAGAGAGGATTAAGTTTTATTAAATAAATGAATTAAACACCACGATTATAATTTTTTAATCATCTTATTTTATCAAATGAGAGTAAAACGTTTTTAGAAGTGACTCTAAGTGTTGTCGCATGGCAGTTGATGGGGAGAGAGGTGAGGGGGCTAATTGCGCAAATCTGACAACGTATAATAGACCGTGCGGTATAGATATACGTACCTATAGGCCGCGTGTAGGCGGCTCGAAACAGTCGGAACGAAACCGAACACATGTTTCTGGAGTTTGTGATTTGTCTCGTGTTTTTACCGATTTATGTCAATTATTGTTGAATGGAATTAAATTATACTAATATTCAATTAGTAAAATTAAAAAATACATTATTTTTTTATAAGAGATATTAAAATGAGTGAAATAATTAACAAAAAATTGAATAAGAATGAAATAAGTGAAAAGTTAACTGAAAATGCATCAGCTGAAGAACCAAAGGAAAGTTTACTTAAAAAAGAGCTTAAGGACAATGTGGTAAATGAAGAGCCAAATGAAAATGTAGTAGATGCAGAAGAGGCTGCTAAAAATGTCTCAAAACGAGATAACCTTTATGCTTATTTAGATAGAGATGATTTTACAACAGAGAAATTTAAAATAGAAGTAAGAGGGTTACCAAAACATTATGGTATTGGTGAATTTAAAAAGTTTTTAAATGAAAAACTTCAACTGAATGCTAGCAAAATTAAGCCCCCTAAGAGAGGTAGTGGTTGGGCATATATTTGCTTCCGTAGTGAAGAGTCTCGTGAAAAAGCAATTAGTGCACTTAATGGTGTGGAATGGAAGCATGCAAAGTTGACAGCTCATGTAAATAGCATTTTACTAATTTATTAATTTATGAATTTTTAAAAAAATAAAGTATTTTATGTGGTTTTATTAGGCTGCCAATCCTGCGCCAGATCCTTACATAAAAAGAAAACTTGAAAAAAAAGAGGAAGCTAGAAAAAAGATAAAAATAAATTCAGAAATCGAATCTGTATCACCTGAGGATCGAATAAGAAATAACACAACACCATTATGGAATATGCCATATGAAGAACAAGTAATTCTTTTTTGTACCTATTTATAATTTGGATTGTAGATTTTATCTTATACTTATGATTAATCTTTTTAGTTAGAATTTAAACAAAAAGAAATGAGAAGTATTGTAATCAGGATTGGTCAAGAACTTTTGAAAGTTAATAAAGATCTTGGTGATTGGTTGAATAAACAAAAAAAAGAACATGACGGTTTACCATGTGAATTAAAAAAAATCGTTCATGCAGACATTACAGAAGGTTATAGAAATAAGTGTGAATTTACTGTTGGTAAGGATATAAATAATTTGGTAATCGATTATGACATCATATAATTTATTTAGAATGTATTCCATAGGTCGAGATGTAACTGGAAAAAATAAAATGATTGGATTTAGACTTTCAAGTTATGCAGCTGGATCTACAGCAGTGGGACCAATTGATCATCTCTGTCATATTCCTCAAAGAATGAAGACTGCTATAAAAGTATGAAAATCAAAATTTTATTGTTTCATTAGTCATATATCTTATTATTTATATTTTTTATAGATACTGGAAAAATTTATTTGTGATTCAGAACTAGATGTATTTGATCCAGTAACACATAATGGTTATTGGAGACAAATTACTGCCAGAACGACACGATTAGATCATTTAATGTTAATAATTGGAATAAATCCTCATAATATGAGTATTGAAGATAAAACATCATTACAGAGAAAATTGAAAGAATTTTTTGAAGAAGAAAGTAATGCAAATGCCAATGTGACATCTTTATATTTCCAAACAATTGAAAAAAAGTGAGACTTTAGAAAATCGATTCTAAATTATATAATTGGTAACTTTTTATTGTTTTAATTTAAAATTATTTTAGAGGAGCTGGTGGAGAAGGAGGTGGTACAATAGAACATGTGAGTGGAGCTCCATACATAGAAGAAACATTGCTTGGAATGACATTCAGGATTTCTCCAGAAGCTTTTTTCCAAGTTAATAGCTCAGGTGCTGAAGCCCTATATAAAACAGCTATTGATTTAGTACAGCCTACAAGTGATACTGCTTTACTTGATGTTTGTTGTGGTACAGGAACTATTGGACTAACTTTTGCAAAAGTAAATTAGTCTTTTTAATTTAACAATTTTAAATACAAATTGTTTATTTATTAAAGGTGTATTTTATTCAATTTCATATTTTTATATTTTCAGCATTGTGATGAAGTATTTGGTATAGAAATGGTGTCAAATGCAATTGCAGATGCCAAAGTAAATGCTAAGGAAAATAATGTATCTAACTGCGAATTTTTCGTTGGTAAAGCAGAAGATATATTATTTCCTGTTGTTAACAGGATAACAAAACCAAATATTGTTGCAATTGTTGATCCACCAAGAGCTGGTTTACGTATGCATGAATTTTTTTATTTAAAATTCTTTTTTCTGTTTTTTGAATTTTATTTAATATTTATAATATTTATTTTGCAGATCAGAAAGCTCTAGTAGCGCTGCGCAAAATGAAGAAGTTAAAAAAACTGGTGTATATTTCCTGTGATCCTAAAGCAGCAATTAAAAATCTAGTTGATTTAGCTAGACCGAACTCAAAGCAATATTTTGGCGAGCCACTAGTACCTGTGAAAGCTGTTCCTATCGACATGTTTCCTCAAACAAAGCACTGTGAACTGGTTTTGTATCTTGAAAGGTTTTCTCTTTTACAAGAATCCAGTGATCAGACGTGATGCATCTTAGATGTATATATGTATATCAATAAATTTTATGTTTAAATATTTCAAAATATACTCCAAAATAATTTATAAATTTTTATAAATTTTGTAATTGTTGAATCCATAATTAAATAGAATTTTATTAAAATGCAATTCTAATAAAGTTTATTAAAATATTATAATTTACCATATTGTCAAAATTATGAAAAATTCTCTTAATAATGAAAAACAAAAAAAATGTTTAGTATAAAATGTCAATGTCCAGGAAAGCTATCTTGCATTGGGTATATTTTCTTGCCATCGTGCCAATGCAAAAATAGTATTTAATATTCCTTTTCCATTTACAATTTGTTTTTACTACTCTATAAAACCCAGGAAGATCAAATGTTCCTATGAGCGTTCATAAATTAAAGAATCGCCTAGCAAAAAATAAGAAATGTATAAGTTAGAGATAATGAAAGAAAAAAAAAGACGGAAAGGATCTATACACATGTAACTTGTAAGGATGCACAAGTTTCCTCACACTTACATCTCTCTTATAATAGAGTATACTCGGGTATTCTCGAGCATTTGTCGCTTACTCTCTTGATCCTACCCTGCTGTACGCGCGAGAAGCAGTCGGGACACGGAAGAGTTCACGATTGCACTTCCGTTTCGCATCTCATACACATGCATTTCAAGTGCATACGGTTCCATCTACAATTACAAAGATTCAGGTGTATTTCGGATCTTAGATTTTAGAATTATAATTTTTTACAAATTGAATACCGTCACGGGCCACGGCACCAGTTTTCGTACAATGTGCACTTAAGCAGACGACGGGAACCAGATTTCGAATACTTTTATTCTTTCAAAAACATATTTTATTTATATTTTTCATACTTTAAGAGTGCTCGTCAGTGCGATTGATG